>CAUYPK010118803.1:0-16888 GCA_963574355.1 Loris lydekkerianus
ATAACCCAACTATACCACAAGACTATGAGGAAAGGACCAAGGAAGGGGAAGGGAGGGGGGAGGTTTGGGTGGAGGGAGGGTGATGGGTTGGGCCACATCTATGGTGCATATTTTTATCTATAATAAAAAAATAAATAAAAAAGGAAACAATGGGGAAAAAAAAAAAAAAGAAAAAGGAAAAAAAAAAAAAAAGACTTTCCTCCCTTCAACCCCATTCTGATTGAAGCCACCCTCCTCCACAGATTCCATCAGGGAATCAGAATCACAGAACGTCCACCCAAGGAGAGAAGATAGAGTTTCCACCTCCCCAAGACCCCTGTGTTTACAATGAGGAGATGGAGGCCCAGAATGATCAAGTGACTGCAGAAATTCATACAGTTAGTGGGGACACTGTTACGGAATGGGCCCACTGTAGCTTTAATGGATCCAATTTTTTTCTATCTCTCGCAAAGGCTATATATTTCATCAGGACAGCACATCCCATCCCAGACATACCAGAAGCTCAGCCTGATCTAACGACCAAAAGAGCTCCAAGGAAGCCTCCCTGGGGCTGCCATTATTTCAATCCTCTTTTCAAGAACACATAGCCCACACAGTGGCCAGGTGTGTGGGAATGATTCCTCCACAGCCAGTCAGCCACTAGAAGGGATGGGGCATCATGTTCCCAGCAGATTTTTTTTTTTTAAATAAACACTCATTTCCTTCCTCCTTTTGCAATAGGACCATTTAGTGACACAAATTCCTTTCCATTCACATTCAGCTGCCAGTACTTCATTACTTTCTACAGACGCTTCCAGCTCAGATCACGCCAGCTCTTTGTCACTGATACTCTCCTGCCATTGAGCTGAAGATGGCAGGAGGAGGGAGGTGGCATTTTCCCCCTGAATGCCTGAGAAACTCCCTCGCCCCCACATCCAATCAGCCCCCAAATTCTGCCATTTCTTCCTTCCCAGTGTCTCTTGCATCTGTTTCTCCTCTCTCCTCCCACCACCACCACTCTGGTTCGGGACTCAATCACTTCCTGCGTGGGCTGCTGCTGCTGCCCCACCGCCTCCTGCTTTTTCCACGGGTGGGTTCTCCTTCTGCACCCACCAGGATCCCACTACCATTTAAGTGGTCTTCCTCCATCTTTATCATTCTTGCGATCTTCTCACCTGTGGTCAGATGCATTATCTATTTTGCCACTAGCCCCACATATCCCTGCTGTCTTTGTTCTCTCCTGCTCACAAGCCTCCAGTGGCTCCTTCCTGCCTGACAGATGAAGTGCCTGCCACCTCCTTAGCTTAGAATTCAAACCCTGAGTGCTGGGTCTGCCTTCCCACTGGCCCCCAACCCTCCCTGGGCTGTGACAGTGGCGTGATCCAACACATCCCAACAACATCAGGCATCACTTCCTTTTTCTGAAGTTTTACTCATGCGACTTCCCTTATCTTTCATGACTTCCTGACTACCTTCCATCAAAGCCCTATTGATTTGCTGAAGAACAACTCTTCATTCACTTATCAAATTCCTCATTTAGCAAGGAATTACTGAGAAGGACAGAGCCTCTCCCAAAGCACCAGGGAGGTAACAGGTGAACAAGGCCGCTGTGATCACCCCTTTATGGTATTTGCAGTTTAGTGACTAGGAAAGATAAATAAATGCATAAATAATACAACTAAAGTAATAACCGTATGTGTGATAAGGGCTAGAATGGTTAGTCAAGATAAGAATGTGGGGGGATTATCAAGCCACCTCCTTTGGAGTGGGAGGTCAGGAAGCAATCTCTGGAGCAATGACCTCAGAGCAGAGAGCTGAAGAGTGAGTCTGCCTTCACCGCTTGGGGCAGGGAGCCATGAGGGCTGCAGGGCCAGGGAGGAAAGCAGAAGTAGTTCAGCCCTCCTGCCAAATTAGAGGATGGAAAGACAAAGCAGAATCCAGTCCCCAAGAGAGGACACACACTGGGAGACCTTGTTTATCTGTCCCTTCTGCAAGCACAAGAGGACTTGTGCCAATGGACTGTCCCATTGCAGAGCAATGTATGGTACAGCCCTCAGATAAATGCCTGAAACCACTCAGACCTGCTGGGAGCCCTACTCGAGACAGTCCCAAAGCTCCTGGCATGTTTCCTGGCCATCCCTCTGCTTCCCATGTTGTATATATTCACATGTACATGTACACACAAGCACATCCAGGAGCGTGCGTGCCTATGTGTGTATGAGGTAAAGGCGTGTGCTAGCCGGCACCAGGGATACAGCACGTCAACCCCTCCTCACTCCCAGCCCCTGACTCCTAACCACAGACCATTCCTAGACTTACAGTCACAGTGAAACTAGGGCCAAATGTCACCTAAATTCCACCAACAATTGAGACATCTCTGATTCCTTAGGAAGAGCCCAGCTGGCCTTTGCTTCCCCACACTTCCCAAGATTGTGCCAGTTTTCACAGGACCCTATGCCCCCTTCTCCACTGCTACCCAAATTCTATGTCCAGGAATGAAAATGAAATCCTCAAGAGTCCCCAGAACAGGGCTGGCAAGGGCTGAAGGATTCACAACCCCAAAAAAGACTCGAGCCTCCTGTAGGAGCTTTTGAAGGGGCTGAGAATGAGTGGGTAGAGGGGGGACAGAGGACATTTCAGATCACCAGGCCTTTAATAAAATACATCAGATGGGTAAACCAGGAGAAAGAGGTCTCCAGGCAAAGACTTGGGAAGACCTTGGCCATGTTCTTCAAAGTTTGGCAGGAACATAAAGAGTGAGAAGGATGAAGCCCCAGGGCGTCTGGGGAGGCTGGTTAGGGCTGGGTTCCCATAGGCTGGTGTTCTAAGAGGGCTGGAAAGCCGCTGACAGATTTTGTCAACTGTAGTTTCTTCTTCCTCCTAGGACCCTCCAGGCCACTATCCCAACCCCTGGTCACTTGGTCTCTTGCCATGAGTCGCATAGTGACAGCTTCTCCCTCAGTGTCTATCGATCCCCCCACTCCATGTTAGATGTGCCAGAGAAGAACACGGCACCTACCCGTGAGCTGCAGGCTGAAACCTTCTCTTATCTATCGTATGACCCACTGGTTTGCCTGGCCTCCTGCCCAGCCCCTCATTTCCACCAGAGTTACTCATGGGGACTGAAGCCCAGCCCTACCCACCAGCCTGGAGGCCTGGGACCTAAGACCACGCTACTGCCCTGAGACCATGAATGCTACTACCCCCAGCTTACAAGTTCAAGTTTCCAGGAGTTTTTTGCTGGCCTTCCTCAGACCTTGAGCCCCTGTTCTCAAGGTCCATGAACCATCCATTTTGGAATCACCAGAAGTACATTATTACCTGCAGGTCCTCAGGCCCTGTCCTCAACCCTCTCAAGGAGGCTCCTACGTAATGTTTTTGGACACCCACGTTTGAGAGCCCATTTTCTAAGCCCTAGAAGCTTGACAGTGTAAGTGCTGGTTGCACCACTTTCCATAGCTGGTCTTGGCTCACTCTCTTCTTGCTGCCAAAAATGCCTGGGATACTGGGAAATCCAGACCATGCTACTCACACACACACCCAA
The DNA here is from genome assembly GCA_963574355.1 of Loris lydekkerianus. Taxonomy (NCBI): domain Eukaryota; kingdom Metazoa; phylum Chordata; class Mammalia; order Primates; family Lorisidae; genus Loris; species Loris lydekkerianus. The sequence goes on from CAUYPK010118803.1 coordinate 3,524, forward strand.
ACAGAGGGGCTTGAACATGGTTGATACTTTATAACTGTGATCCAAATCATTGTAAATGGCCCACCTCCAGCCTCGGAGCCTGCCAGGGGCCACCCTAGCATGCCCGCCTCTGTGTGCCATGCTGTCTGGGGGAATTCCGCAGAGAAGCCCAGCACGGCCAATACATTAACTCAGGCAGCAGACTGGATCCCCACACTAGCCCCAAATCATCTCTGCCAACACAAACAGCACCTTGGAACTCACTTGGTCCCTTGGTAGCTGCTCCCACTTCTGTTACTGAGCCAGCCCCAGCAACACACGGACACCCGACAGACAGCGGGACAGAGGCTTTCCCCACACAAGTACACACAGCACATTTTAGAGCCATTGTTATTGCTTCTATCTGGGTGAAATTGGCTTGATTTTTGCCCAGTTATGTTTCCTTTGGGGCAAATAAGAGCAAAATGGGTTGCTTAATTGATTACTAGGAGCAACATGCTGACCTGCAATATCCCTCATTCCTGCATATAGCACAGGGGCACAAGTTTCTCTTTATGGAAAAGGAGAAGGTGACACGGTAGAAAGAGGGTGGTGTTGGCATCAAACAGATCCAGGTTTAATCCCAACTGTAGTGCTCACTAGCACAGTGACTTCTAATAAGATCTCTGCGTCTCAACTGCCAGGGCCTCAGTTGCCGCCTCTGTAAAATGGATGTCAAAAGTCATTGTCCTCCTCCCCTCCCTGGGGATTGGTACGAGGATGGGAGGAGGCAGCCCGTTCTGGGTGGAGGTGCTACCTCTGCCCCTACCTAAAGTGACATCAGTGTCTATTGTAGCCCCTGCCCCTAAGGTCCCTGGGCCTCCTCATCCTCAGAGACAGATGTGCAAGGTGAATAGTGAAGAAGACCAGATGATATCCAGGATAGGCAGGGGACAACAAGCCAGGCCTTCCCTCCCATAGCTTAGGTCTCCTGCCTGGGTCAGGACATTTTTTCACCTTAAGTTGTTCAGAAGTCAGAGTCACGGCCAGGCGCGGTGACTCATGCCTGTAATCCTAGCACTCTGGGAGGCTGAGGCTGGTGGATTGCTTGAGCTCACAAGTTAGAGACCAGTGTGAGCAAAAGAGCGAGACCCCCATCTCTACTAAAAATAGGAAAAGTGAGGCAAGAGGATCGCTTGAGCCCAAGAGTTGGAGGTTGCTGTGAGCTATGACGCCATGGCACTCTACCCAGGGCAACAGCTTGAGACTCTGTCTCAAAAAAAAAAAAAAAAAGTTAAGAATCATTTTATCCTTTGTGTAAGAATAGCTTAAAGCAAGAATAACCTTGCTCTTCATGCAAGCTCCATGAGACCAGGGAACATGCCTGCCACATTCCTTTTGTGACCCAGCACAGCATCAGGCCTACAGTAGATGCCAGGAGAACCCTAGCCCCAAGGCATCAAATTTCCATAGAGGGAAAGAACACTTCCCACCTCTTTGCTCTCTGTCCTCTGCCCCTGCTCCTTCCTTCCAGAGGAGTCACTTATCTGATCAGTGAATGCAGAAAGAGTTGAATAGGCTTCACTCTACCCACCCACTCTCACCACTAGTTTTTAATCTGCTTATCCATGTAGTAAATTCACCAGGTTCGGCCCCAGTAATACTAATTATCATTATCACTATCATCAACATCGGTAGAGCTCTTACAACATGCTAGGCACTGTTTTAAATATTTTACAGATACTAGTTCATTTAATTCTCACAATAGTACCCTATGTGATACATTATTATTATCTCCATTTTACAGATAAGAAAATAGAGTTTCAGAAAGATTAAATTAACCTCTCCTGGCTGGGGTCGTAGTTCACTCCTATAATCCTCCAACTCTGGGAGGCCAAAGCAGGAGGATCACCTGAGCTCAGGAGTTCAATCAAGATCAACCTGAGCAAGAGTGAGACCCGCTCCCAAAACTCTAATAAAAATTAAACAAATAAAAAAAGAAAATAACCTATTCAAGGTGACACAGCTATCAGAGTCAAACCCAGGCAGTCTGGTTCCAGTATCCATACCCAGATGCACAGCACTCACTACCTCTTATTATACCATAAGAAGGGGGGTCAGTTTGGGGTAATTTTGATTCAGGGGGTTATTTTAGAGAACGATACATTAAGCCAAGTTCTCATGGTGGGCCATGACCTCTCAGAGCTTTCAGATAATGATTTTCCACAGTAGTCTGAGGCCAGGAGAAACAAAAGGCACAGGGTGAAATGTCACAGGAGTGTGTACCCAAGGTGACCTGGTAGGCCTTCCTGAGGGGAGAGCCCAGCCACCTGCTGGACACACCTAGCCATCACCCTGCACCTTTTGTTCAACACCAGAGGCAGCCTGGCACAGATAGAAAACGTGGACAGCTTTGAAAAGTGCATCTGATATGACTCGGGAAGGAAAACGATAATATTAGTAACAAATATTTACATATCACCAGACACCCTTCTAGGATCTTTTTTTAAAAAATATTATCTCATTTAATCCACACCACAACCATGTAGGGAGAAACTTCCGTTATCCAACCCGACAGATGGAAAAACTGAGGCAGAGAGAAGCTAAGTAACATGGCCACTGTCACATAGCGTCTGAGAGATGAGGCTGAGCTGGGAATCCATGCAGTCTGCCTTCAAAGGCCAAGCCCCTAACCACTCATTCCACTGGAAGGGAAAAAAGAAGAAAGCAAGCAAGCAAAGGCTTTGGAAGCAAGTCTAAGTGGAAGGAAGCCCTAGCTCTGCTTCTCAGTAATGCAATACCGGTTGCATGAAATTTCTGAGCTTCAATTCGGCTCTTGTGTAAAAGACAAACCCTGGGGCAGAAATGCGGTGTGAATTAGGCAATGTAACATAGGCCACACCCCTGAGAATGTGGATGGCCAGTCACTGTTGTCCCCTACTCCCATGCTACAGGGCCAGACCCCGGGTGGGGCCTGGAATGCAAAATTGCCCCAAAGCTCATCCCTGCCCTCAAAGGTCTCCCTGCCTGGCAGAGCTGAGAGAAAACAGGATTATAGCATAAAGTTCATGCCTCTCTGAGAGGAGGGGGTGACTTCTTCTGTCTGGGAGGGTCAGCCATGAGATCTGGATCTTGCAGGCTTAAAGGGAGTTTGTCAGGTGAGGGAAGAAAGAAAATATTTCCATCTAACTTGAAAGACTTTTACTGCCACTGTTGTCCAAGGTTGGCCCCAGCATTTAGATTCTGCCTTCTCTTCCGGCAATTCTGTGGCGAGGTTAAGAATATCTGTGTCACAAAACTTTTTGTTGAAGGACATCACGGGCCAATAGCAAGAGAACTGACCCCATCGGAGGCCTGCCTGTGCGCTGCATTTTAAACTCTTATTGTTTTCTCATAGCACAACAAGGAATCCAAGAGGCTGTTTTATATTCCAGATACCTAAAGATTATAATCTATTATAAAGGTCTATTTGTTCTGGAACTGAGAGGATGCTGAGCAAAGCTATAGAATTAATTGCCCTGAAGTTATAAATCTCCTTTTATTTCTTGATGAATTTACAATGACAACTTATAAATTCCTCCACATCTGCCTACACCCACCCACACTCACACACACATGTAGGGGGCTATCTAGTCAGAAAGGTAAGCCAAGAGAATTGGTTGTAATGGTGACACAACAACATAACGATGGCAATATTGATAGAAGGCACAATTCAGGGAAGGTTTGCTCCATGCCAGGCTGTATACTAAGTACTAAACAAATGTACGTGATCTCCCTCAGTCCTCAGAGCAACCCCATGAGGTAGAGTGTAGTGCTGTCATCTCAGATGAGGTGACTGACTGAGGCTCAGAGCAAATCAGACACAGAGCTGGTAAGCAAAGTGAAGATTCCAGGCCGAAGCTGTGGGAGAGCAGATCCATGTTGGTAAGTGGGAGCTATCTCAAGACAGCCTACTATCCATGAGAGACATCCTTTGTTTGGGACCACAAGGGCCAAAGTACTCCCAACTAGAAGCTTCTGGAGAATCAAGATGCACACTCCCCAGAATGATGGGCAGAGCTCATTATCTCTGGTGCCTCTTGGGCCCGGAGAGGGGAAACCAGGGACTTAGGGTCAGTGCTTTGAAAACAAAATAGGTAGGCATCTGTTTCCATTGTCAGTCCAGGCAGCAGGGGGTAGAAGGGTGGAAGAGGGATCAGCATAGAGACTGGGGGGGAGGGGGGTGTTGAGGAAGACCATGAAGAGGGGGAAAGGAGGAGAGCTGCTGCACTTGAAACAAAGAGGAAAATAAACGAAATTAGTGAGTTTTCAGAGAAATATAAACTGAGGAAGCAGTTGCTAGGAGAATGTAATAAATCCCACTCGCTGGCTCAGTTGATTCTCACCCTTGAGACAAACTGATCAAACAGACACCAATACCTACTTTACAACATCTTACAGGAGCAGCCTCACTCAGGCAGGAGCTGGGAGCTTTGCACTCCATGCCTCTGACCCAAGCCTTATAATAAGATTCTATAAAGGCACAGCCTGAATCACTTATCAATTAATGTTATTTTTTTCAGCAAATATTTCAACTACCATGCTGGGCAGTATGCTAGGAGCTAATGATACAAAAATGAACAAAATGCTCACAGAACATGACTCCTGGTAGAGGAAACAGACAAATAGGTAAAATATAAAATATATTGTATGGTCATAAGTACTACAGAGAGAAATAAGATAGGAAAGGGGCTGGGAAGTGCCAGGTGGGGGCTGGAAACAGTATTTGACTTTCAATAGGAAGGTCAGAGAAGGCCCCAGGTGAAAATGACATGGAGCAAAGACATGGAGATGTGAGGAGGAAGGTTCTAAAGCAAAGAGAACCACAAGTGCAAAGGCCCTGTGGCATAAACAATGCTTGACACAGGCAAAGACCACCGTGGCCAGGTTGGCTACGGCAGAGTGAAGAAGTCAATAGGCCAGGGAGGTCAAGGTTAACGGGTGGGGATGTCTGAGGCCCTTGTAGGAAATTTGGCTTTTATTCCAAATAAGATGAGAAACAACTGAAAGTTTTGGTATAGACAAGTGTCATGGAGAGATGCATGCTTGCTCAGCATCATTCTGGGTGTTAGATTTAGAATAAACTTACGTGGCATAAGAGAAGAAGCAGGGAGGGCAGTCAGGAGGTTATTGAAGGAATACAGATGAAAAACCATGGGAGCCTGGATCAGGGTGGTGGCAAAAGAAGTCACGAGAGCTGTTGAATCAGGGCTGGCTAAAGGATTGGATGCAAAGTATAAGGGAAAGGACTCAAGGTCAACACCAAGGTCATCCATACCCAGCTCTAAACTCTGAGCTCAATTCCTACAGAGCCTTCAAGACTAAGCCCCCTGGAAGTGTGAGTGATAGCTTATTGTTCATTTTTATTTCCTTTCCTTATGCTAAGTGTGTGACTTGGGTCTATTGTGGGAATAACTGATGTACAAGGGAAAAGGATTCCCCCTTCACATTTAAATCCTTCCTATTAATTATGTGCCATCCACATGGGACTGTCATTTAATCCTCCCCATACCTCCAGGAGGTGAACACCAGCAATCATCACTTAATAAACTAAGGCTCTGTAAAATACAGTTTGTCCAGGGCCACACAGCTGGAAAGGGGCCAGATTTAGTCCTGAAGTCCAGACCTCCTGATAACATATCTCCTGAGCTTTCTGTCACTATTACCTTACAACTGCCTCAATGGTTTTGGTTTTGTCAAAGTTCATTCAACAAATAATTATTGAGCATCTCTAGGGCAAATACCAGGTGCTGTGCTTTTTTGGGGGGAAAGGGATAGCAGGAAAACCACAACCCTGGCATTTAAGGAGTCTCAGTCATGGTGCAGGAGGGGACAGACCCAGCCACCCTCTGTGGTTTGCATGGGAAAGTGCATGTGGCCTCTGTCCTCCATGCACCCTTCTTCTCCCCTGACCTTTCACACAGGCAGGCAGGCCCTCCTCCCTAGAAAACTGCTAGAATTCAGCTCTAGACCCACTGGATTGGAACCAGCATGCTGACCAGGTGCAAATAAAGTCACTGTAGCCCAGGACCCGGTTGGGTGTATCAGAATTGGCTGCAAGCAAAGAAATGATAAAGAAATCTCTTACATGTGCCAAGGGAGGGATTATCATATGGGCTCTTGCTTTTTATGAAATAGAGAAAGCGGATTTTTCTAGTTGACTGCATTTGATCGTTTTTCCTCCATTTGTTTTAAAGTTGAACATCTGATCTGGCAGGGACTTCTCACACTCAGCTGAAAAAAGATGTCTTTTGGGCTCCTCTCCCAGCTTCCCATCACAAGGGATGGGGGGGTGGAGGGCTTGGAGCATCATGCCCCCACCACCCCCGACACAGCACAGCCCTCAGCATAAATCTGCCTGAATCCCTTCTAATTTTGTCCATGCTTACCCACCCAGGGACCTCTTCCTTCTGGGTTTAGTATATTGCTATATATTTTCCCCGTGGTCTTACCATTTTTTCTCTCTATCTCTGAATCCTTTCATAGAGCTGCCCTCTCTCCCTAATGTATATTACTACTGCCATCTGAGAGCCAAGACAGGGCAGCAGAGTAGGATCACAAGGCCCAGAAACCTGCCCTATCCAACCGAGACCTAATACAATTGCTGTCACAGTCCTGTGATTCTCACCTTGGGATCCCTGAGTCAAGGAGCTAGAAGGTTTAGAAGCAGAAAGGCAGCAGTGTGGAGCAGGTAGGATGTGTCAGTGTTTGGTGTGCACATCTCCCGCCGGGGCCCTACTGCCAGGGACCTACCAGCGGGGACCTACTACTGGGGACCTACCACCGGGGTTGTACCGCCTGGGATCTACCACCTGAGATCTTGCAAACATGCAGATTCTGGTTTGGTAGCTCTAGGGTGGGGCCCAAGACTCTGCAGCTCTAACCAGCTCACAGGTGATACCTGTGCTGCTGGTCCATAGACTATAGCTTAAAAAGCAAGAATGAAGTTGAAGGCCCAGGAGTTAGGAAATCTTGACTCTATCTTTATTAACTGCAAGTGGACTAATATTTCCAGAAAGTGGTCTGCAGAATTTACATTCCTTGTGAGGTTCCTAAAAAAAAGTTATGGTCAAAGTCAAGTAGGTTTAGGAAATACTACATACTTTATGTGTACACCACATTTGCCAGCAAATGCTCTTTTTCAATATTGCGAAACATTGTTTAACTCTGCTGACCCCAGCAGAATGTACTCTCAGGGTCAGGAGACTAACCGTGGAGACAATTTGGGCACCCATCCCTAAGCCCAGGCCTATTTAAGGGGTTGCTCTGAGGTTTTTGAGGTACTTGTTAACAAGGAATCCATCAACTTCTGAACCCTCATTTAAGGCTATTCAACACATAGAGCTTGGGGTAATTTAACCACCTACCCTCCAGAGGAAAAAAAAAAACAACAAAAAACAAAAAAACCCACACCTTAGCCCTCCCGTAACCTCTGTTTCTCTTTACCCAGAATACCACCAGAAGTACCTGAACAATTCACTCCCAATAGCTGCCTCCAACAAACATTTAAAGAGGATCCAGGAAGCATTTACAGACCCAGCAAGAAGAGGCACTGTTTGCTTAGTTTCCTTATGTGCACACAGGTCACAGAGACCAGGCCCCAGGCTTGTCAGGAGAGAATATTCTCTCCTGCTCCCAACGTGAGTTTTAAGTTTCAGGCACTGAAATGCCAGCCATATGCCATCTTTGTGGCTATAATTCTGTTCGAGGAAGGCAACTATTCTTTGGGACCTGTAGACACTTAAGCATAAATCTGCCCTGTATCTCCTTTCTCCTCTTCTCCAAGGAAGCAGTAGAGGGGCTAGCAGGGTGTTCTTCCTTCAGGCCCAAGATCTGGAGGCATACCCCACAGCAAGATCCCAGTTCTAGAAAGAGGACAGCAGGGGATAGATTTCTATGAACACAATCCTGGCACTACGGAAACTTGCAGGGCTGTCTCCCGTGGGACCTGACCCTTGATTTGTACAGAAGAGTTCAATGAAGATTGACTTAAACTCTATGGATTTAGGCAGCAAAACCAGGGAACCTGACAGGCCCAGTGAAGCTGGGGAAATCCTGTAAGAGATCATTTCTATCTTTATCCTAACCTTGAGCAGGCAAAACCCAACTTTAATTCTCTACCTCTACACAATTCATACTGCCAAAGCCTTCACAGCCAGGCCTGAGAACTGGCCCTCACATCCTCTATGGGAGACAGTCACAGACACTGTAGAAACTCCTTGTCTTCCCAGAAACACAAGAGCAGAAGTACTGACAAAATAGATGGATTTCAGATATACTTTAATTATACAACCTCCTGTTAAAATGCTTTGTCCCTTGAAGTAACACCATCTCTGGGACACTGAGGGTGATGGAGACCCTCAGAAAAGATCCCACAGAATTATCTCTTTTTAAAAAGAAATAAATTTGTTTTAAATGATGTTTAAACACAAAATACACAAATACAAAATACACATAGCATTGATTGTCCTATGCAGTGTTAAAACTTTTAGTCACTAATTGTAACCCAATGAAATTACAAATTAATAAATGCAATGAACTACATCAACTATTCATTTATGATTAAATAAGTAAATGGTTACAGGCATAACTCCTTTCCCAGTGCTTCACTTACTGCATTTTGCAGATACTGGGGTGTTTTTTTTTTTTGAGCTTTTTTGGGGGGGTTGCAAATTGATGGTTTGTGGCAACCCTGTGTCAAGCAAATCTATTGGCATCATTTTCCAACAGATGCACTCATTTCGGGTCTCACATTTTGGTAATTCTCACAATATTTCAAAATTTTTTATTGTTGTTATAACTGTGGTGGTGATCTGTGATTCAATGATCTTTGATGTTATTACTGTAATTGTTTTGAAGCACCATAAAGCATACCTATATAGGGCAGCAAATTTAACTGATAATCACTGTACATGTTTGACCGCTTTACCAATGCTCCATGCCCTCTCCTCCCCTCCTCTCCTCAAACCTGCCTATTCGCTGAGACACAACAATATTATAAATTAGGCCAAGTAATAACCCTGCCATGGCCTTTAAGTCCTCAAGTGAAAAGAAGAGTCATACATCTCTCACTTTAAATCAAAATCTAGAAATGATTAACATTAGTGAGGAAGGCATGTCAAAAGCCAAATAGGCCAAAAGCTAGGCCTCTTGTGCCAAACAGTTAAAATTGTGAATGCAAAGAAAAAGTTCTCAAAGGAAATTAAAAATGTTACTCCAATGAACACACACATGATAAAAAAGTGAAACAGCTTCATTGTTGACATGAAGAAAGTGTTAGTGGTCTGGATAGAAGATCAAATCAGCTGTAGACAAAAAAGCTTTATATTGGGAAAAGATGTCACATAGAATTTTCATAGCTAGAGAGGAGAATTTAATACCTGGTTTCAAAGCATCAAAGGACAGGCTGAATCTCTTATTAGGGCCTAATGCAATTGATGACTTTAAGCTGAAGTCAATGCTCATTTATCACTCAGAAAATCCTAGGGCCCTTAAGAATTATGCTACGTCTACTCTGCCCATACTCTATATAACAACAAAGCCTGAGAGACAGCTCATCTATTTATACCGTGGTTTAGTGAATATTTTAAGCCCACTGTTGAGATCTACTGCTTAGAAAAAAAGATTTATTTCAAAATATTACCACTCATTGACAATGCATCTGGTCACCCAAGAGCTCTGATGGGGATATACAAAGAGGTTAGTGCTTTTGTTTTCAAGCCTGCTGGCACAACATCTATTCTGTACCTCATGGATCAAGAAGTAATTTTGCCTTCCAACTATTATTACTTAGGAAACACATTTTGTAAGGCTATAGCTGTCATTAATATGGATCTGGGCAAAGTAAATTGAAAATCTTCTGAAAAGGATTCACCATTAAAGAACGCCTGTGATTCATGGGAGGAGGTTAAAACATTAACATTAACAGGGTGAGTTTAGAAGGATGGCTTTGAGGATTTCAAGGCTTCAGTGGAAGAAGTAACTGCCAATTTGATGGAACTAGTGAGAAAATGAGAATTAGGATGGAAACCTAAAAATGTGACTGAATTGCTACACACTCATGATAAAACTTGAGCAGATGAGTTTATTCTTATGGATGACCAAAGGAAGTGGTTTCCTGAGATGCAGTCTATTCCTGGTAAAGATGCCATGAATGTTATTGAAATGACAGCAAAGGATTTATGATATATTATAAACTTTGTGTTCATGAAGCAACAGTAGGGATTGAAAGAACTGAGATGAGATGGCTGACTGAAGCCAGCTTTCCACAGAGGCTCCCATCCAGAAGGAGAGTTTAAGGACAGAAATTTAGCAAGTAGCCTGGTGGATTAGAGCTGCACCAAGAGAGAAGGTTGAAGAACACACATCAACCCTGCCGAGGTGAGCTGCGACCCCAAGGATACAAACAAAAGATACAAAATCCATCACCAAGCAGATGGGAGTTCCCTCCCCCATGAGAACAACTGGGAATGCCTCACAAACAAACGAGCAGAGTTCAAAGTTCCTCCCACTACACTCCATGGGAGAGACCCTCTAAAAACTAGACCTACCTCCCCTACTAGGGTGCCATGGCATTCTCCTGCCAGGCATAAAACTGTGGAAAACTGTATATATTCTCTACCTACAATTCTGAGCTCCCAGCACTCCCCTTCACTCTCACTCTGAGGTCTGGAAGCCTGTCCCCCAGGAGTCCAGATTCTTGGGTGATTTCTTGAGGGGTGTGGACAGGGCCTGGACTATAGCTAGTCAGTGCTGATTCTGCGGCATGGGAGTGAGGAGAGGATGGTCGGCTGAGAAGGAACCACTCCAAAGCGGCAGTGCCCTGAGGCAAAGAGCAGCAGCCGTTTTTGGCAATAATAGGGCTCACCCCTGAATATTCCAAAGTCACACTGCCTGTCTCTCTGGGTAACCAGAGGAGGTCAGGCATCTTCTCAGGTGGCAACCACCATGAAACAGATCAGGGATGGAAATGCAGGCCCTGTTAGTAAAGGGTTTGCCTAAGGCAATGCCTGCCTAGGTGGACTGTGAGGACTAGAAAATGCACACGCAGAGCCGGGAGATTCCCAGGGCAGGGCTGACACAGAGGATGCTTTACTGTGACCCTCAGGGGATCGTCAGCCTATAGACAAAGGAAGGCAGGAGGCTACAACTGACAGCTAACCATGCTGCAAATACAAACCTGGAGGAGCAAAGACAGGGCCTGAGGCACAGGCTCTGGGAACTCAAACCAGCCTCTCTTCTGCAGGGGAATTTAGCAGGGACAGAAACAAATTCCCGCAAAGTTGTTCTGTTCTGTCAGTAACATGAATCAGGGGTGGGGCTGGAACTGAGTGAACACCCCCCAGCCTCCATCAAGTGCCTGAGGTTGTCAGGCCTCACTTCCCCCTGCTGCATAGGGGCAGAGAGCAGTAGCCTGGCTGAGCAGACATAGATTTCCTTGTGTTTCAGGCAGGTGCAAACTCCTGGAGTATCTGCTCATTAGAGGCAACTGGGTCACAGCCCTGCGGAGCTAGCAGTGACTGGGTGTGACAGAGGTATAAGGTGGGGAAGGAGGCATCAACCTTCCCAGGTGAATCTATTTGCTGGGTCGGTCCTCCTGACTTCACGGAGCTCCAGAGTAAGTCGTATTGGAGTTGTCAGCAGACCCTGCAATCTAGTTGCCAGAGACCTTTTAAACTCTCCCACCTGAGACAGGTGCTGACTGAGACAATTGATTTGGACGTTTTGAAGTGAGCCAATCACTCGAGGACTATCCAAGTGGTGCTCTGGGTGTGTGGTGTAGAAAGGTTTGATTCCTTTTCCAATTATTACCTGTGGGGGAAGGGGCAGGTATTTCTCCACAGATGAGACTTCAACCCAGAGTAACTGTTTCACTAGGGTCAGACAGAGACCAGCTGAAAATAAGACAGAGCCACTTAGCCCCACCACACCAAACAGGTCCCCAGTTTCTCAGGCTGTAGCACTGTACAGGTCCTCAACATAGCTCCAGGGGAAAAGCTAAATGGTATAAAATAATCATGGGGTGGCATCAGAGGAAAAACTCTGGTAACATGAATAACCAGCATAGATCAACACACACACACCCCTCCCAAGGAAAGATATGGCAAATGTAACTGAAGATCCCATTCATAAACAGCTGGCCAAGAAATCGAATTCAGAATTTGGATTGCAAACAGGTTAATAGAATGGAGGAAAATTTTGAATTAGAAATTCGAAGAGCAACTCAAAAGTTGGAATTAGAAATTTGAGGAGAAATTCAAAAGTTCTCTGAAGAATTAAACGAATTTAAAGAAAAAACCACCAAAGATTTTGATGCACTGAAGCAAGAAGTTGCAGCCCTCAAAGATCTGAAAAATACAGTAGAATCCCTCAGTAACAGAGTGGAGCAAGCAGAAGAAAGGATTTCTGACATTGAAGACAAAGCTTTTGAATGATCCCAAACTCTCAAAGAGGAATAGAAATGGAGAGCAAAAACAGATCATTCTCTCAGAGAGCTCTGGGATAATTCGAAGAAGGCTAATATCCGCCTCATTAGAATCCCTAAAAGTGATAAAGTGGCTTTGCAAGGCACAGAGGCCCTTCTCCACGAAATTATGAAAGAGAATTTTCCAGACATGCCAAGAGATTCTGAAATTCAGATAGCAGACAGTTTCAGAACCCCAGCACAACTCAACCCGAATAAGACATCCCCCAGGCATATCATAATTAACATCACTAAAGTTAACATGAAGGAGAAAATTCTGAAAGCAACCAGATGTAAGAAATCCATTAGCTACAAAGGGAAGAACATTAGAATGACTGCATACCTCTCTGCTGAAACTTTTCAAGCCAGAAAAGGGTGGTCATTGACTTTTAATCTCCTAAAACAAAATAACTTTCAATCCCAGATCCTGTATCCAGCTAAACTGAGTTCCATTTATGATGGACAAACTAAATACTTTAATGACATTCATATGTTGAAGAAATTTGACATAACCAAACCAGGTCTTCAGGATATTCTCAGACTATCCTCCATAATGACCAGCCCAATCCTTTACCACAAAAGGAAACTCACTCAGAAACTTTTGATCAAACTCCAACATCCACAGTGGCGAAAGGATTAAAAATGTCCACTGGACTTTCAAAAAAGTTGATACCCAATTAAAAAATAATAGTTCAGGAGGGAGAGCAAGATGGCGGCCGAGTAACAACTTCCCTGCATCTGGGCACTGTGAGTCTGGGGAGATAAGACTCCAGGCATCTCTGGCTGGTGGGATCTGCCTATAATCATCCCTTTGAGGATACAGGGAGTCAGCAAGAGACTTCTGGACCCCAAGAGGAGGACAAAAACAGTGGAAAACTGGCAAGTAATCACGTGTGTTCCATCGG
>CAUYPK010118806.1:0-56759 GCA_963574355.1 Loris lydekkerianus
ATTAGTTTCATAGTAGGGCTGAGTACATTGGATAATTTTTCTTTCATTCTTGAGATACTTTACTAAGAAGAATATGTTCCAGCTCTATCCAGTAAACATGAAAGAGGTAAAGTCTCCATTTTTCTTTAAGGCTGCATAATATTCCATGGTGTACATATACCATAAGTTATTAATCCATTTGTGGATCGATGGGCACTTGGGCTTTTTCCATGACTTAGCAATTATGACTTGGGCTGCAATAAAAATTCTGGTACAAATATCTTTGTTATGATGTGATTTTTGGTCTTCTGGGCATATACCTAGTAGAGGAATTATAGGATTGAATGGCAGATCTGTTTTTAGATCTCTAAGTGTTCTCCAAACATCTTTCCAAAAGGAATGTATTAATTTACATTCCCACCAGCAGTGTAGAAGTGTTCCCTTTTCTCCACATCCACGCCAACATCTCTGATCTTAGGACTTTGTGATATGGGCTAATCTTACTGGAGTTAGATGATATCTCAAAGTAGTTTTGGTATGCATTTTTCTAATGATTAAGGATGACGAGCATTTTTTCGTATGTCTGTAGGCCTTGCGCCTGTCTTCTTCAGAGAAGTTTCTCTTCAAGTCCCTTGCTCAGCCTGAGATGGGATCACTTGTTCTTTTCTTGCTTATACGTTTGGGTTCTCTGTGGATTCTGGTTATTAAACCCTTGTTGAAAATATAACCTGCAAATATCTTCTCCCATTCTGAGAGCTGTCTGCTTGCTTTACTTACTGTGTTATTGGCTGTGCAGAACCTTTTTAGTTTGATCAGGTCCCGGTAGTGTATTTTTGAAGCTGCTTCAATTGCCCGGGGGGTTGTCCTCATAAACTATTCACCAAGACCAATTTCTTCAAGGGTTTTCCCTGCACTGTCTTCTAGTATTTTTATACTTTCATATCTTAAGTTTAAATATTGAATCCAGTGAGAGTATAACTTAGTTAATGGTGAAAGGTGCAGGTCCAGTTTCAGTCTTCTACAGGTTGCGAGCCAGTTCACTCAGCATGATTGGTTAAATAGAGAATCTTTTCCCCACTGAATGTTTTCCTTTTAAATTAAATCATAGCTGTGTATATTAATGCGATCATGGGGCACCATACACTGGTTTTATAGACCGTTTGACACATTCTCATCACACTGGTTACTTTTCTTTTTTTTTTGGCTGGGGCGGGGTTTGAACCCACCACCTCCGGTATATGGGGCCGGTGCCCTACTCCTTTAGCCACAGGCACCACCCCAAACACTTCTTAAAATGCTATCTCTGTCACTTGCTGTTTGTTCAAATTCCTAAAATTTGATTTATAGTTTTCCTACTGCAAGAAACGTAGTTTATGGCCACTTTTTCATTTTGTAAGAAGTATAGTAAATATTCCTATAGTTAGGTGTTTAACCACATCCATTCCCAAGGTTTTAATTCCTTTAGGCTAAAGTCCTAAAAACAGAATTGCTGGTGAGCGCTGACACTTAGAAGCCCAGCAGCCCCTGTGCTGAACGCTGTGTGGACTTCTCTTCCCCAAAAGCTGCGTGTTGGTGCCTCAGTCCGCTGGTGTTTCTACTCCTGAAATTGCTGCAGTGGAACAGAATCATTATGTTTCTTTTGGGTCATTTATTATTTATCTCATGTGCCGTGTAATAAACCTTGTGGGCATTGATACAGGGTGAAAGAATCACAAACTATTGTGAAATAATTAGGTTAGGGGCTGAACGTAAAAGCAGTTTCACTTTCCAGGGGAACGTTGATTTCTTTTTGTTCAGACTCTGACTTCCAGTGTTTTCTCCTGTCGCAGGCCATACAGTATGGTACGGAAGATAACAGTACCACAGTCGTGGTGCCTTTTGGCGCCTGGGGGAAATACAAGAACTCTGAAATCAACTTCTCCTTCAGCAGAAGCTTTGCCTCCAGCGGACGGTGGGCCTGATCTCTGGCTGGACTTTCTGTGCAATGGTTTTTCACCTGAGCATGTCAAAAAGAAATCGGTAAAAATCAAAAATCTCACCTGTGCACATGTGAACCTGTGACACACTAGATCAGTACACTAGTCCGTGTAACTTAATAACCACTTACGTAGTGGCTCTTTCACAAATACTCATTATATTTAGGCTTAACTGTAAATTCTCAGTGTAAATATGTGTGTGATCAGCTATTCTGAATATCCAAGCTGAGGACACAAGAAGTGATTTGGATGCACTTTAAGAGAGTATTAAATTTCTGATTTTTAAGACTCTTAGGCAGCTATGGGTTTGTTTATTGTTCTTGTTCTTTTTTAAATTTCAATTAATATGAGGGTACACATTTTTAGGTTACATTTTTAATTCTCACTTTTGTTCTTTGTTCATTTGAACATGTTCTTCAAAACTAGTTAGCTCAACAGCTTTTCAATGTGTTAGCTGCAAGTTTTTATTTTTATTTTCTTCCATGCTTCCCTATACCTAGGATGCAAGTTTTTTATTTTCAATAACTATACTAAGAAGTAAGTTGGAAAACTGACTTCTCTGTTACCATTTGTATTTCATGTTCTGGACCACTTGTCGGTAACTGTAACTATGCAAAGTAAATCAATTCAGATATTATGACATTACTAAATTGTATACATATTTATAAACAGCACAGTTGGGTATTTCAACTGTGTCACCAGCCCCGTGCCTATGCATTCCTATATTTCTGTAGTTAAGAATGTTGTATATCAGTATATAGCATGTGACTATTCCTTAATATCAGAAAAGCACAGGCTATAAGAGTCTTTTGGCCAAGGTGATAGAAAGTTGAATACTGGTTGATTGTATCAACTATTTTGTATAATGTGTTCATTTGTTATCTCTGTTTCATGTTTTGTATGTGGTATGTGTATAACACATTTTTGTATGGAGTGAACAAGTTGAATAATTTGCGGGTAAAAATAACACCACACTGATACCTGCTATAGACATAGCTTGAGGCTCCTGTCTCTATTTTGTTCATTTTTAAGACGTGGAAGAAAGAATACATCTAAAACAAACATTAAAACATTCTATATTTCAGCTTGCTATGTAAAGTAGGAGTATAAAACTGTACTTCTTTCTACCTGCATGTAAGTTCTCTCTTAAAATGTGAACCGGTAAATGTGCGCTTGAAATTGTACTGCAGTTTATTTCTGCAAACTCTGTAAATAGGTTTTGTGTGTGTGTGTGTGTGTATGTGTGTGTGTGTATACATATGTATATTTTGGAGTAATCTAAAATTGAAGGGAACAATTCTGCATAGCTCCTTCACTAGTTAGCTCTAAGTTATTGATACATTGATCTCTAAGGATGCTTGACAGACTGAAGTTAGTTTTCTTATAGGGGAGAACCAACCAGTGGTGATCAGCAGATGAGGAAATAGGTGAAAAAAAGCTCAAGGAGGTATTTTATGGTGGTTAATTTATCTGGAAAACCTAGGAACAAACAGAGCCAGCGTGTTGAAGCTACATTGCGATATGACAATTTGTGTATAAAATAATAGTATGGCAGAAAAATGCTGGATGTTAAGGATGACATGGAATTTTGTGGTTGCACAAAAGAAAAAGAAAGCAAAAAGAAAAAGTTGACATAGACTGTGCCTTCAACTCTCGGTTTTCAGAGTTGCCTTTTTTCTTCTTTAAGATCAAAAGATTTATTAGAAGGAAGAGGGCCCAATGTAAATATTCACATCTTCTGGGCAATGCCTGTGGCTCAAAGGATTAGGGTGCCTGCCCCATATACCGGAGGTGATGGGTTCAAACCCAGCCCCGGCCCAAAAAAAAAAAAAAAAATGCACATCTTCTAACCTTTCTTGGAATGGAAAAAAATAAATTTTGTGTTTTCCCTGCCTTCATGAGTCAGGAATTGTCCTTAAAAAAAAAAAAAAAAAAAAAAAGTGGCTCGGTGCCTGTGGCTCAAGCGGCTGAGGCACCAGCCACATACACCTGAGCTGGCGGGTTTGAATCCAGCCTGGGCCCGCCAAACAGTGACGGCTGCAACCAAAAAATAGCTGGGCACTGTGGCAGGCACCTGTAGTACCAGCTACTTGGGAGGCGGAGGCAGGAGAATCGCTTGAGCCCAGGAATTGGATGTTGCTGTGAGCTGTGATGCCACTGCACTCCAGGGTGACAGCTTAAGGCTCTGTCTCAAAAAAAAAAAAGTGCTAAATATTTCTTTTTTTTTTTTTTTCAAGGAAGTTAGATGAAAGGAGGATAAACATCACAGGAAAGATGATAGTTTCCTGTTCATTGAGAGATGAGGAACTAAAGGGGGATTAGTAAAGCTGAGAACTATCCTACTCTGAGTCAGGTCTTAGAACAGAAATATGAAAGCTGCACTGAGGAGCATGGCGAATTTCCGAACTCACAGACCAGGAAAACTCTATAGCACAAAATGACATTCAAAAGATGCAGATTTCATGTTTGTTTTAAATTCTTCACATGACAATTCCTCTCTCTTTTACTCTAAAACTGAGGTTGGGAGTGATGGTATCAGGTTCTGAGGCCTGAGGGTCAGTGATGGATTGAGCTAGATCGCCATGTGTGACACAGGGGAACGTGTAGGATGGTGATCTGGGGTGGACTTGACTGTTTCACCTCAAAGAGTTCTTAAAAGCCTAAGCCAGTGAATTTTGACTAAGCATAAAATATACAGTACTGGTGTTTATGTTGTTCAAGCCATAAAATTAAAGCATAATTTAAAGCATAGATTACTGTAATTCATAAAAGATAAGCATACATCTATTAGGCTTCTATTACTGGAAATTATGCAAATAGTTTTTAAAAGGGACTGTTCTAAATGGAGTTTTTTAGTTACAACTGAATTTGCCATGTGTGTATAGATATAGTGTAAATTATATTAATGAATAAGACATATCAACTGTATTTATCTTTGCCTTTCATTTATGTGTAAGATATAAATCATCTTTCTAATATGTGTTGCCAAACTACTTGCCACCATCTGATGGAATACCTTAAAATCATTGTGATTTTCCTTAAGTTCTTAATCACCTTATATCTTCATAGTAAACGCAGTCCTGCTTGCCGTCAGATTTTTGTTGCTTGAGTACTTCAGAGTCTTGTGTATTTTTCTGGGGGAAATTCCGTTTTGAAGGGATCGCCTTTGACTCTTTATGCTCTATGATATAACTGTTCCTTATATTCTTACATTTAAAAAATTCACTTACTGGCACATGATTTAAAAGATAGAAATTATTTTTAAGTGAAATTTGATTTTTTTTCTTCTTTTTTTAGCATCTTGGCAGAGAATGAGTAACCCTATGCCAACTCCTCAACATGAAACAGGGCATTTAGTTTCCTTTCTAAGAATGGGCATAGATTTTTGATAATAAGAAGATGTTTCAAAGCAACAGGAAGTTAAAGTTTAGCATTAAACAGTTCAACACAAACATGAATTTTTGGTCTTTTTTTTTTTTAGCACCTCCTTGGTTTTTGTATAGCCATATCAATAAAAAGAGGCATGAGATTGTGGTTGGGTTACATTTCATTGTCTTTATGAGATTTGCTTAGAGATGACGTAAGCAAAAATAAAGTGATGTCTTTACAAGGTAAACGAGCCAAATTGTGACGTCCCACCTGCTGCTCTTGGCAGCTGGGATGAGAATGATGGACTCTCTGGCAGCTCCTGTTGGTCGTTAGTTGAAATGGCCACGCTGAGTGTTCTATCTAGGCTGTGATATCGTGGAATTCTTCTTCCTCCATGAATGACTTATCTGGATTGAATTCCAGTACAGAATTTAGTAACCGGGAGTGTCCCAGATTAATTTAATTTCTACTGAAGTGCTCTTGTGCATTTGTTATCTACCAAATTACCGCTTAGATGTATAGCAACTCTTGTAGAGAGTGCTGTAATTGCTGCTTTGACTACTGTTTTTCAATGTATGCATTAAGAGTGACTGTGAGCCGACTAAAGTCACATATCTCAGTGTTTGAAAAAATCATTCTAATAAAATTTGCGTATGAAACACTTTTTGAAATCCAGCTGTGCTTATTTGGTATCCAGGGTGTTCAGCATTATGTATGTGATCCTGTGGAAACTATGGAAGAGTGATTGTAAACCGGGCAATGGGCCTTACGCCTGGAATCCCAGCACTCTGGGAGCCTGAGGCAGGTGGATTGCCTGAGAACAGGAGTTGGAGACCAGCCTGAGCAAGAGTGACACCCGTCTCTAAAAATCGCCAGGCATTGTGGTGGCACCTGTAGTCCCAGCTATTCAGGAGGTTAAACCAAGAGGATCACTTGAGCCCAAGAGTTTGAGGTTGCTGTGCGTTATGATGCCACTGCACTGTACTCAGGGTGACAAAATGAGACTGTCTCCAAAAAAAAAGTAAATGGTCACTTTTTGAATAGTGGGAAATTCATTCCTAAATGAATAGTGGGAAATTTCTTTTTTCTTTTTTTTAAATCATAGCTGTGTACATTAATACAATCATGGGGTACAATGTGCTGGTTTTATATACAATTTGAAATGTTTTCATCAAACTGGTTAATAAAGCCTTCACAGCATTTTCTTAGTTACTGTGTGAAGACATTTATATGTACATTTAGTATGTTTCACATGTACCCTTGGACATTTCTTTTAGTAGCAAATTCTAGCTGTTTGTAGAATTAATGTGAAGAGTCTAGGGAAGAAAGACTGTTACCTATTCAAACCTTTTTACTTTGCTCTTTACAGCCACCACAAAGGGAAATTTTTCTAGTTCTCTCTTTTTTAATTTCCTTGCTTATTTTTTTTTTTATTTTTATTTCTTTGCTTTTTGTTGTTGTTGTTGTAGTACAGAGTCCCACCCTATGCCCTGAGCAGAGGGCAATGGCATCATAGCTCACAGCAACCTCAGACTTGGGCTGTGGGCATCCCACTACCTCACCTTCCAGAAGCCACTGAGATTATAGGCGTTCACCGTGGTGCCAAGCTAGGTTTCTCTCTCTTTTTTACGAGTTGATGTCTCACTTTTGCTCAGGCAAGTCTCGAACTCCTGAGCTCAAGCAACTCTCCCTCCTCAGCCTCCCACAGTGCTAGGATTACAGGCGTGAGCCACTACCCCTGGCTCTAGTTCTCATTTTAATAGAGGAGAAAATGGAGCTTTGGAGTATCCAAAAATGACAAGATCTAGAATAGATCCAATAGAATCCAATTCAGACTTCTTTGACTCCAAAGTCTATGTTTCTTGTTTAAATTTTTAACTATTACATACATAATAGTTATACATCCTTATAAGGTTCCTGTGTACTGTTCCTTCTTATCTATTAGCAACAAAACCAATTCACTGCTAATATCATTTATTAAGAATCCATCTGCAGAAGGCCTTCTGATAGAGATGAAATAAATTTATGAAGTTGTGGTCCCAAAATGCTCTACTTAGTGACTGAATGAATATTAGAGATGGTAGCTGAGTATATGATACGTGAGTTAGGGTAGAAAACTAAATTATATCCAAACCAAATGAGTATAATGGCAGCAAATGTGAATGAATGGAATGGACAGAATTGCCACTTTAAACAGTGTAGGATTTAGAGATGGTCACATAGGGAAGTCTACTAAGTCAGGCTACCAGTGATAAGTATTGAGAACCTATGCACATTTTTGTAAAAGACCCCGGTGGGTCTAGCAGGACTTGGGGAAAATGGTGATTGATTATCTCCCCAGAGCAGTGGTTCTCAACCTTCCTAATGCCGCAACCCTTTAATACAGTTCCTGTGGGGCATGACCCACAGGTTGAGAACCATTGCCCCAAGGGACTTTGTAAGGAGACAGAGTAGTGAGAAAAGTTGAGTTAGGCCAGAAAAACAGCCGTGTTCACTTGAATAGGGGAAGGGAATGTGTCTGTGGCAGTAAGAGAGGTCTAACCAGTAGAGTCACTGAACCTTTGGTCGCACATCAAGGGTAGGTTCTTTCCAGGATCAGGACACCAATGTCATGTCTGAGGATGCAGGTGGTCAAAAGTAAAACCAGTTACATATGATTTGTGTGTGCGTGTGTGTGTGAAGCCCAGTGTAAAGTGAATATACAGGACCCTTATTAAGAATTTCAAGATAGGCTGGGCACGGTGGCTCACAAATGTAGTCTTTAGCACTCTGGAAGGCTAAGGTAGGTGTATTGCCTGAGCTCACAAGTTTGCACAAAAGTGAGACCCCATCACTACTAAAAATGAAAAACTGAGGTAAGAGGATTGCTCGAGTCCAAGGTTTGAGGTTGCTGCAAGCTATGATGCTATGGCACTCTACTAAGGGCAACAAAGTGAGCTCTGTCTCAAAAAGAAAGAAAGAAAGAAAGAAAGAAAAGCAAAGAAAAAGAAAAAAGAATTTCAAGACAGCAAATACAGAGTATGAAGTCAAGCATGAGGCCCTTCAAAGTCCTGGGTTCTGTGCAGCTACACAAATTTCACACCCAGAAGCTGGCCATAATCAAAGGGAAAACCCTGGGAGCAAATCCTGCAAGTTAATACAGAGCACAGAAAAGAAAAGAAGAGAGAAACAAGCCAAAAATATTACTATACTAACACAAGTGTGCAGAGGTTAGGAGAACATCAGACTTTAATAGAAATAGTAGAAGAAAACTTTTCACAGTAAGAGCCTAGACAACTAATTTTCAATAAAGGTGTCCCAAAAGTTGTCCTAGGCAATTTTAATTACTCTATCTCATTTATTCCTTCCTAAAATATTGTCATGTTTTCGTCATAGGTTGGGTTTTCTTGGAAGCAGACTCTGAGATCAGTGCACAGGAAATTTATTAGGTATGTTCTTGGAAACAACACATGTCACAGAGAAAGGACATAGCAGGAATGGGCAGAGAAGTTGGGTTGTGATGGAGTCTCAGCAGAAAACTGCCCTCTTCCGCAGGGAGCTCTGGGTTTGAGGTGCCCACCTGATGGAGGTCGGGGAGCAGGCTTTTCTCACCCCACATTGATCAGTCACTATATACAGACTGCCCTCGGAAAAAGGACATGATTGTGAACAAGGAGGCTGTGTTCTGCCCTGAGGAAGAATCTGGGGAGGATGACAGAGGACAGTTGGCCCCTGGCAGTGCCCTTAGCAGCCAGAGGACCAGTTCCTTCCATCCTGGATGTAGGTCCAAGGCAGCACAACATAGTGTCCACTGAGTTTTCACTTTAAGGGACTTGCCCAAAGTCCCACATCAGTTACTGTCCAGTGTAAACCCTTATCCCAGGAACAGCCCCTTACTCAACTCTTGCTTAAATGCTTGGCTTGGGTGACAAGTCAACAACCAGTCCTATTCTACTAAGAGACTGATGGGCTTGTATGCTGTGCAATGAGAAGAGCTAGGTCATGTCAAACTGGTCTGGCCCTTTCTAGAGAATGTGTGCTCTACTGGAGCAAAGTAGAGATGGGAGCTGGTGCTTCCCAGAGACAGAAGTGGAGGTGAGAACCGCAGTCCCAGGAGTCTCCATTCCTGGCCCATGGCTAGTTGGAGAGGATTTCTGCAGAGACCAAAATTCCTGCAGATAACAAAATAATAA
Source organism: Loris lydekkerianus (assembly GCA_963574355.1). Classification (NCBI taxonomy): domain Eukaryota; kingdom Metazoa; phylum Chordata; class Mammalia; order Primates; family Lorisidae; genus Loris; species Loris lydekkerianus. Next base: position 9,497 of record CAUYPK010118806.1, read on the forward strand.
CCACCTGAGGGCTCTGGCAAGGGATTCAAACCCAGCCCTGTTTTATCCCAAAGTCAGTTGTTTTCCACTGCAGATGTCAGAGAAGGTGAATCTGTGCTTGCACGTTAATAATTAAATAAAAACAATTCCAGAGGAACCTGAGAACCCTGCAGCTATTCAATGGAAACCAGGAAGAACAGAGTAAGTGAGAAATGAGTCAGGGCAGGAAATGAGGACATAGTAAGAGAAAGCAAACCCGGCTCGGCGCCTGTGGCTCAAGCAGCTAAGGCGCCAGCCACATACACCTGAGCTGGAGGGTTCGAATGCAGCCCGGGGCCTGCCAAACAACAATGATGGCTGCAACGAAAAAATAGCCGGGCGTTGTGGCAGGTGCCTGTAGTCCCAGCTACTTGGGAGGCAAAGGCAGGAGAATCACTTGAGCCCAGGAGTTGGAGGTTACTGTGAGCTGTGATGCCACAGCACTCTACCCAGGGTAACAGCTTGAGGCTCTGTCTCAAAAAAAAAAAAAAAAAAGAAAGAAAAGAAAGCAAGCCCAAGACAGGAGTCACCCAAGCTCGGCTGCAGGTGCACCTGACGGTTTCTGTGGCTCCCGCTTCCCCAGTCTCATGCACTTCTCAAGTCACCACCTTGTGCCCTCTGACCCCACCACACCAGGGAAACACCCACCTCAAAGGTCCACACTGACCGCCTGTTGGCTACAATTAGCGGCTCTTCTCGATTTTAACTTAATTGATCTCTCTTTAGCTGATCAAAGCATAGTTCAAATTACCCTCACCTAATGTAACTTTGTATATATACGTACACGTGCACCCCTATGGATGTGCCATGTGTCACTGTAGACCATATACTTGTTAGTTTTCATGATAGTGATTTTGTATAAGAGTTTATGTCACATTCTCTGCTGGGACACTTTGTTCCTAATTTTTGATCTTTTTGAAAACTCTTCTTCCTTAGTGTCAAATTTCCCTTGCCTTCTCTGCTGCACAAAGTACACGCACGCATATAAATACATCACTACTAAATATATAAAGTATGCTGCATGAGCTGCCTTTGCCTCCGTAAAGAAATAGCTGAGGATTTCACAGGCGTTCCTAAGCTTCAGCCTCGTGCAAGCCAAGCCAACCAACAAACCAGGGGTGCTGCCCTCCAGGGAACCTTACTTTTCTATCAGGCTGATCTAGGCTGATCATAAACTTTATTGTACCCAGATTTCTCTGACTCCAAACACAGCTGCACTCAAATGCAGGCAATCAAGAGAGGTGGGGTTCTGTCCAGTAAAAATACTTGCTTTGATCTGAGCTTCCCTGTCTGTGTTTTTTGTACTACCTCTCAGTACAGACCAAGTCTACAAGTTTGAAAAGTTAAAAAAAAATCCATCATAGTTACTAATGTTCTGTTCTGGTGTTTAGTTGTGAAGGAAACCAAAATATTAAGGATTATTAAGTTAAAGATGATGAAAACGCAGGGGACACTCTGCCTCAGCCTCTGGCTTCTCATACTGGTTTATCTGGCAGGAGAAGCCACCCAGCGGGGCTGGAGGAATCTGAGGACAGATTTTTACTATCTTCCCACACTTTCTCACCTTTTAAAAGATTAGAACTGCTCTCTCCTGTCTTGTCACTAAACAGGATTTATAGGACTTTGTTAAAATACTAATTATGTCTTGAAAATAAAGATATAGAACATAGGGTTTTAGACTCACAGTAAACAATTGTTAACTGTTGGGGTTTATTCAAGCCTTAAAGAAAATTTGGAGCAATTATTCCATACCCTAGGTTTATAGCAATGCGTTATCACAGATTTGTATGAATTCACTCTTATGAATTCCGAATACTCCATTACAAACTGATACTAGCTGGAAAACAAGTTAGGAATGCTAGAAAGGCCCTTCCATAATTTTCAAAGCTCCAGACTAAGAAGTGCTCTCTGTTATTACCTCTCAGAGCCCTGAAGAATGGTTAAAGCCCAGGGGTGGAAAAGAATTGGCAAAAATCGGTCTGCTGCCCCCTGCCCCACTTCCATGCCTTGTTAATTTGTGGTAGATCCTCCTCCCTTTCCTTACTATCAATTCTGATAAAAGTAAACTCTACCTCAAGCTAAAGGACTCAACTAAAACCTTTCTTCCCTGGCCCAAAGAGTTACATATCTGGTCAAACAAGGTTCGGGATTAAATTGCATCTAACTTTCATCTATAAAGGAGGCTATCAGGAGTTAAGAAACAATGACTTTTGCTCCTACTCTTCATCTTTGGCACAGAGCTTCCCTTAGGAGGGAAAAAAAGGATATCTGCATTAGCCCTTTTCAGCTATAAAGAAATAGCTGGGGATTTCACAGGCGTTCCTAAAAAAGGTTGGCTTATTCCTATTGTCTGAGAAATAGATACTCCAGGATAAGACTGTGTGCATGTTGGGGCAGTGTGCCTAAAACAATAGGAGCTCCATCTGATTGAACTTTGAGTCAGAGGTCTTCAGATTTTGTTTCACTGACCCCAGAAGCTCCTCAAACATTTTATTCTAACTTTTTGTTGGTGTGATTGGCCATTATATTTGATTCGGTCTTTGCTTTTTAAAAATGTGCAGGTAATGTAAATATATTTCATGAAGACTTGTAAATTGATTAACATGTTTTATCAAGCACCACAGGTATACAGAATGCTAGAAACTAAGGGTACGTCGATGAACACAGCAAATCAAGATCCATGCCCTCAGAGGGCTTACATTATAGCAGAAGGAGGAAAAGGAACGTAAGTAACAGATTCTATAATATGGTAGAAGAAGATCAATGCCATTGTCAACATAAAAATCATGAAATCTATATATTTGAAAAGGATCACTTTATTTTTTACAAAGAGTTACAACCTGCAGTCTGGGAAATGGAGCCTCCAGCTAGACACTTGGAAGGAGGAAGGTTGGTGCAGAGCTTTATGCTTAACAGGGTTGGCGAAACACATATTCAATAAGTTACAGGAAGATCTATTACTATTCATGGGAGCCATGAGCATGTGTAGTAAGCAAACGTGTGTTACCTACTTCCCATGTTCACTTGGGGGCATAGACTTTCGATTAGAATACATTAAAATTGGGCGGTGCCTGTGGCTCAATGGGTAGGGCACTAGCCCCACATACCAAGGGTGGTGGGTTTGAACCCAGCCCCAGCCAGCTAAAACAGCAATGAGAATTGCAACAAAAAATAGCCGTGCATTGTGGTGGGCACCTGTAGTCCCAGCTACTTGGGAGGCTGAGGCAAGAGAATCACTTAAGCCCAAGAGTTGGAGGTTGCTGTGAGCTATGACATCATAGCAATCTACCAAGGGTGACAAAGTGAGACTGTCTCAAAAAACAACACCAACAAAAAAAAAACATTAAAATTGGGCTGTAAAGGTCAAAAAGAGAAGCAGAAGACACAAAGATACTTTCTACAAAGTGTCTATAATTCAGCTAGAAACAGCCTTTGGTCAGTGATCATTTATCAGGAAGCAATGTGTTGTGAAACTGGTTAACTATTATTTCAAAACACGATAAAGGAGGCTGGGCACTGTGGCTCACACCTGTAATCTTAGCACCCTGGGAGGTCAAGGTGGGTAGATCACCTGAGCTCAGGAGTTCAAGATCTTCCTGAGCTAGACCAAGACCCTGTCCTTAAAAATAGCGGGGACGCCGTCTAGAGGCACTCAAAATGGTGCAGTGGTTGACATACCGTTGTAGGCTTTACTACAATACAGCCTCTAACAAAACCGGGCTGTCCCGCACCCCTGGTAACAGAATTGTTTACCTTTATACCAAGAAGGTTGGGAAAGTACCAAAATCTGCAAACTTCAAGGGATTTGCGCTGTGAGATCTAAAGTTCTTATGAGGTTGTCCAAAACCAAAAAATATGTCAGCAGGGCCTATGGTGGTTCCATGTGTGCTAAATGTGTTTGTGACAGGATCAAGCATGCTTTCCTTATTGAGGAGCAGAAAATTGTTGTGAAAGTGTTGAAGGCACAAGCACAGAGTCAGAAAGCTAAATAAGAAAATGAAGTTTTTTTTGAGTAATAAAAATTAAGACAAAAAAAAAATAAAATAAAATAAAAATAGCTGGGTGTTGTGGCAGGTGCCTGTAGTCCCAGCTACTTGGGAGGCTGAGGCAAGACGATTGCTTGAGCCCAAGAGTTTGAGGTTGCTGTGAGCTATGACGCCACAGCACTCTACCCAGGGTGACAAAGTGAGACTCTGTCTAAAAAAATAAAAAACAAAATAGAAGTTGTCCCTTGTGGAAAAACTTGAGGAAAGTAAAGAAATGAGTGAAATAGATAAGTAGGTAAAGGGGACAGCTTGTGCAAATGCCCTGAGGTGGGTCAGTGTAGGTATGTGTGAAGTATAGCAAAGAGGTAGGTCTGGCTACAGTACAATTCCTAAAGATTAAAGAGAGATCAGAGAAGTGTGGGCGGAGGATTCCAATTGTGAAGGTCTCTGGCATTTATTCTAAGAAAAATATGAATACGTGGTATGAAGTTGTTAAATAAAAGGGATACATATTTGCATCCCCACCTCCCAAGGCCATGCTTCTCAGAGATTGTGGCTATTTGGAGGGATTTCTCTTCAGGGCTTCTTCTATGTGGTTAGATACAGAAATACATAGTTTTGTTTTGTGAGGGTGCATATATGTGTGTCTATGGGCATGTGTTTATAATGTGTTAATAAGCAACTCGCTGTTTTCAATTAATAAGTCTGGAGCTCTCCTTTGTCAGTAGAGTAGACTTATTTCTATCTCCTTCTTTTTAACTATTGCGTAATGTCCTACTGTGTGCATTTGCTGCGTGTTTTTAAACGATAACCTTAATGGTAAACAGACTCTAGTTTTTTCCCTTCTTTCCTTTCTTCCTCTCTTCCCTTCCTTTCCATATTGAATTACAACTGTTGTAATAGTATATTTAATAACACAAAATTATATGTCACATCTCTCTTTTTTTTTTTTTTTTTTTTTTTGAGACAGATTCTAAAGCTGTAGCCCCGGGTAGAGTTGTTTTTCTCTCACTCACACATCTTTTAGTCCCTTCCCCACAATTTACTATTCCTAGTCCAACCCCCCTTGTCTTGTTATTTCTTCATAAATCTATTGTTTCCTTCTCTAAAATGTACAGGAGTCTTCTTCTCTGGTCACTTCCTCAGGTCTTCAGTCTCTTGCGAAGGCCCCTATGTGCATGTAAAAATCTGGTGTCACAGCTCACAGCAACCTCCAACTCTTGGGCTTAAGTGATTCTCTTGCCTCAGCCTCCCAAATAGCTACAGGCGCCCGCCACAAGGCCCAGAGGCTTTTTTTTTTTGCAGTTGTCACTGTTAACAGTTTTCGCTGGCCTGGGCTGAGTTCAACCCTGCCAGCCTCGGTGCATGTGGCCGGCACCCTACCCACTGAGCTACAGGCCTCTATGTCACATCTCTTGGGGAGGAAAAACATTCTTCTCTGCCCTCTTAGTTTCTCTGGCTGGGCCTAAGAATGAAATGGACATAAGAAAGATTATCAGGAGAAAGGCATACAAGTTTTATTACATTTTTACATGCACATAGGGGCCTTCGCAAGAGACTGAAGACCTGAGGAAGTGACCAGAGAAGAAGACTCCTGTACATTTTAGAGAAGGAAACAATAGATTTATGAAGAAATAACAAGACAAGGGAGTTTGGGCTAGGAATAGTAAATTGTGGGGAAGGGACTAAAAGATATGTGAGTGAGGGTAAAAACTAATGGAAAATAAAGATTATTTTAATGAGTTTGTTTGTACAGATCCATTTCACTATCAATTCCCAGTCTCCTGAGAAAAGGATATTCTTTTCTTCCTTTGTTATAGGAAGGGCCCCTTTCTCATGGGAAATGTTATGGCCTGTACTTAGGAGAAAATGGGAGGTCAAAGCTGGGTATGGTGACTCACGCTTATAATCCTAGCATCTTGGGGAGGCTGAGGTGGGAGGATTGTTTGAGGTCAGGAATTTGAGTCCAGCCATCTCCCCTCTCCCCTATTTTTTTTTACTTAGCTGGCCATGATGGCACATGCCTGTAGTCTCAGTTACTTGGGAAGCTGAGGTGGGAGGATCACTTGAGTGCAGGAGTTTGAGGTTACAGGGTGTTATGATGACATCACTGCACTCTAGCTCAGGAAACGGAGTGAAACTCCATCTCCAAAGAAAAAGACAAAGACAAGGAAAATGGGAGGTCAGAGAGCCCTTCCTGGACCTACTGGTTCTCAAGTGCCTTCAGCTGAAAATTATCAACCTGCCAGAGCAGCATGTTTCTAGGAAGCGTGTCCCCAACTCTTTCACATGGAACATGAGAGGAAATTTGAGAATTAAAGCTTGTGTTACCTTGTGTCAGAAAAGCAACATGTGCTTCCTAAATTGGGATCACTTAGATTTGGCCCAGGGAAAAGAGGCTTTGGTCACTTCGTAAGCAAGGACTTACCTAAAACATATTGTTCTGGAAGGAATCACTGAGCCCTGTGACTCTGAGCTTTGCTAAAGAGACCGCTTGGCCCTCCTGGCCAAGTTGGCATTAGGTCCACATTAGTAGAAAGTGAGGGTCCAGTATCACAATCTGCCTCCTTCCCCACTGCTCTCTCTTCTCCAGTTACCCGGGACCTGAACCAACATGGCACACAGCCCACACTTTTTAGGGCCTGGGTGTTCGTCTTGTCTACCCAACCTTGAAGCCAGCCCTGGGAGGACAGGAACATTTTCTTCCCAGCAGTGTCTAGTCAATGCCTAAAAACATAGTCATTTACTTTTAATATATGTAATTAGCCTTAAAACTGTATTTGCCAGGTTGGCTTTATTTTCTTTATTTTAATTTAATTTTACTTTCTTTTTTTTCTTTTTTTTTTTTTTTGAGATAGAGTCTCACTTTGTCACCTTGGGTAGAGTGCCGTGGTGTCATAGTCCACAGGAAACTCAAACTCTTGGGCTCAAGCAATTCTCTTGCCTCAGCCTCCCAAATAGCTGGGACTACAGGTGCCCGCCACATCACCTGGCTATTTTTAGAGACTAGGTCCTGCTCTGGCTCAAGCTGGTCTCGAACCTGTGAGCTCAGGCACTCCACCTGCCTGGCCTCCCAGAGTGCTTAGTTTTACTTTCTTTCTTTTTTTTTTTTTTTTTTTTCTTTTGAGACAGAGCCTCAGGCAGTCACCCTAGGTAGAAAGCGGTGGCATCACAGCTCAAAGTAACCTCCAACTCCTGGGCTCAAGGGATTCTCCTGCCTCCGCCTCCCAAGTAGCTGGGACTACAGGCACCCACCACAACACCTAACTATTTTTTTGTTGTTGTTGTTGCAGCCGTCATTGTTGTTTGGTGGGCCCTGGCTGGATTCAGACTCGCCAGCTCAGGTGTATGTGGCTGGTCCCCTAGCCACGTGAGCCACAGGTGCCGAGCCTTAGTTTTACTTTCTAAGACCGGTTGTCTCACTCTTATCATCACCTAAGCTGGGGTGCAGTGGCATAATCACAGCTCACTACAGCCTCTGACTTCTGATCCTCCCGCTTTAGTCTCCCGAAGTGCTGGGATTACAGGTGTCAGCTACCACCCCCAAGCTTTATTTGGTCTAGAATAAACCTTGGAATAAAATTTCTGCCATCACTATGGCTGTAATAGAACTTAAATGTGTCATTGATTAGGAAGTTTGTCACTTTGTACTTAGTCTGTTCCTGCCCTGCACCCCACCGTAGGCCTTAGAGACAAGCAACGACACTGCTGTTCTAGTATAATGCACACAATTCTTTCTCAGTTATACACCGGAGAGGGCACAGGACTCTGCTCTCACAGCAAACTGTGCAATCACTAGGAAAATTATCACACAGGATCACAGTCATATTACACAAACAATTTTCATACTTACTGATATTTATAATGAAGAAGGAGAAAAGAGTTGAACATTCACTGGTCCCTAGGAGTTACCAATAGATACCAACGGTGCCAAAAAAAAAGTAAATACATTTTAAAAAGGAAAACACTATAAAAATTGTAATATTCAAGTCATATTTCACTTCTGCAATTATAAGAGGTACTCAAATGTGACTTGCATTCATCTTTTGTTATTGGTATATATTGAGTGTTACGATTTTAATAGTTTCTTTTTTTTTTTGAGGCAGAGTCTCACTATGTCGCCCTGGTTAGAATGCCCTGGCATCACAGCTCACAGCAACTTCCAACTCTTGGATTTAAGTGATTCTCTTGCCTCAGCCTCCCAAGTAGTTGGGACTACAGGTGCCTGCCATAACACCAGCTATTTTTTTATTGTAGTTGTTATTGTTATTGTTTGGCAGGCCAGGCTGGGTTTGAACTCACCAGCCCCAGTATATATGGCCGGCACCCTAGCCACTGATCTATACGTGCCGAGCCGGTTTTTTCCTTTCTTAAAATTTGTCTATGTTTTGTGGCACCCTCTGTGCAGTTTACTTGCTTCCCTTCAAAGGGAAGTAATTAACCATAATAATGTAAAAGGTTGAGCACATTTCATATGTAGAATTTCAGATATATCCATAGAGATGGCAGAAAATGTATTCCAAGGTTGGTTCTAAACTTTGTTTCTACCTGGAATAAAGAATAACCTCATGCATATTTCACATCTCCAAAGATTTGTGCTATGTGATTAAAATAACAAATTTATTTTAAAGAGTTACCTATATTATTTCCTTGAAGAAAGAAGGGAACCCCTTCAAATTAAAAAGTGAGCCACACATTGGGGAAAAAAATGAAAACATCTTACAAAGCTGTTACTGTTACAGAGTATCTGTTTGAGGTGCTGAAAATTTTTGGAAATAGTGATAGTGGCACAAGACTGTAAATAGAATTAATGTCACTGACTTGAACCCTTAAAAATGGTTAAAATGCTCATCATCTCTGGCTCAGGGCCTGTAGCACAGTGGTTATGGTGCCAGCCACATACACCGAGGCTGGCAGGTTCAAGCCCAACCTAGGCCAGCTAACCAACAATGACAACTGCAACAAAAATAAAATAGCCGGGCATGGTGGTGGGCACCTATAGTCCCACCTACTTGGGAGGCTAAATCAAGAGAATCAAGAGAATTGCTGAAGCCCAAGAGGTTGCTGTGAGCTGTGATGCCACAGCACTCTACCAAGGGTCTCTAATTATCAGAGATGTGTAGATCAAAACCACTTTGAGATATCACCTAACCCCAGTGAGAGTGGCCCACATCACAAAGTCCCAAAGCAGCAGATGCTGGCGTGGGTGGGAAGAGGAGGGAGCACACCTGCACTGTTGGTGAGGCTGCAAACTAAAACAGCCTTCATGGGAAGAAACGTGGAGAGTCCTCCAAGAACGAAAACTAGACTTAGCATTTGATCCTGCAAGCCCATACTAGGTATCTACCCCAAAGAGAAAAAGTCATTTTGCCACAGGGACTTTTGCACGGGAATGTTTATAGCAGCTCAATTCACAATCGCAGGGATATTAAAACAACCCAAGGGCCCTTCCACACGTGAATGGATTAATAAACTGTGGTGTTTGTATATCATGGAATACTGTTCCGCTGTAAAAAGATGGAGACTTTACATCTCTTATAACAACCTAAATACGAAATTGAAACTGGTAGATTAACAACTACGTGCTAACCTGAGAGAAAAACTCAACTTCAAGTGGGGGTAGGGGGTCAGTACGTTGCCCCCCAGCAGGTACAACGCACAGGTGTATGATACATTTTCAAGGTGAAGGACACAACTTCAACTTGGACTTTAGCTACAAATGCAAACAACGTAACCTCATCATATGTACCCTCATAATAACCTGAAGTTAAAAAAAAGTTTAAAACAGAAAACAGATAAAAATGGTGTATAGTTTACCACATTAAAACAAATTTATACAAATAGACAAATAGAATATCTTACAAGCTTCAAGATGTTTTTTAGAAAACATTCTTTCATTTCAGTCACTATTTCTTGAATGCCTAATTTGTCCTAGGTTCTGCGTAACAGAATGAATAATTAGGATGGTGACTCAAATATAAAGAGAACTTCCAACACGGAAAATCTGGTAATCTGTATTTTACATCTCTCTTGAAATTTTCATGACAATTCTATAAGGGGGTTGTCACTATTGTACAGACAGGAAGACTCAAATTAAAAAAAACTTGTCAATACCGTCACACACGGGATGAGAGTGAAAAAAAAAACTTATCAAGGCCAGCGAAGAGTGGAATTAGAAGTTTTTAGTAAATGCTGTATTTTGTCACTGAACAGCTGACTTGTTTTCAGAACATGAAATGCCTATTTAACCCTTCTGCTTAGGAAAGGATCACCCTGAACGCTTGATCCGCTCCAGCTCCAGCTGTCTCTCCTCTACAGGGGGACTTTCCACCAAAACCCAACTCTGCTCTGGTTTCCTTTGCTTTGTTTTCAATTCTGTGCCATCTTCCTGCTTGTATTTTTTTCTTTTCTTTCTTTTTTTTGGGGGGGGCAACTTTCTGTTTCCAAAATGAAGCTGCTTTTAGTGTCGGAGATACTATCATCAGCATTCTGTTGCACACAGAGAAAGTTCTAAAAATTTTTCTCTGACTCAAGACTCGACTCCTATTTTTACCCCCTTGCAAAGGATTCCAAGCAGATTGGAGGCTATAGGTCATCAGCCTGAATCCCAGTGGTGGAGAAAGAAATGTGAAGGATAATCAGCCCTTGATTTCAGCAGGGACGCTTCCTCAAGGAGAGTTTATTTGTAAAACTGCAACTCCCTGGAGCAGCTATAGGATCTGCTTTGGGGCTGACAAGTTTCGATTCTTTCTTCTGAGCCCTGAGGACTGGCAGGAAGGGAAGCTCCCATGGGTCTTGGCCGAAGTCTGTCCAGGAAAACTCACAAGTGTAGAAATCTCCTCTGGATCACCACTGCCTCTGCACAAAGGTTTGCCCTGTTTGCATCCAACATCACACATCATAAGTGAGGTGAGCTGATTGTTTTTGTTTGTTCAAATCTTCCTCCTGAGTAGAAAGTCTCGATTCTTCTTTTAATTGCTTTTTGACTTGTGATTTTATAAATGTGTTGCACAAACCAGTTCTTCTCAGATCTTTACATGCATACGAATACTCAGGAGATGTGGTTAAAAAGCAGAATTCAGCGCGTCTGGGCCGGGCCTGAGAGCCTGCGTAGCTAACAGCCTCACCTGGGACCTCACGGTTGTGCTCTGTAGACCACAACTTGACTAACACGAGTGTAAATCCTCTAGAGTTTTGGCTTTTGGGGAAGGGGTTGGGGATACAGGTAGGCGGAGCACCTGATTTGTTTAGAGCACCTGAGAAGTAGGGCTCTAAACTGGTCTTTCCTACTCTGATGAACTGTCTCCAAGTTTGGTGGTTTCTGTTAAACGGCTTGTAGATGTGAGGAGCCAGGCCAACCCAAGTGAGAGAGGATATTGGGATTCCCCTTAGATAAGATAGGCTATTCTGAGAAAAACCAGAAATCAGTCTGGAATTTTTGGAATTTTAGGATTAACCGTCTATATCAGGCTCATATCCGGTGTGGCTGGTGGTCTCTTTGAACATTTCAGCTTCAATTAAAAATAATGTATTTTAGAAAAGTAGCCGGTTCCTTCCTCCTATCATTTGGAATTGAAGCTTGTAAGACATAAGAGTCTATTACATTGTTGAGTAAGGAATGTAATTGGCATATTGTATCTTCTTATGAGAGGCCTGAGAATATTCCTCCCTAAACTGAATGTGCTCCCCCATCCTAAACTACACACATTTCTCTAGAAGTTGACTTCAACCTAAAAGAGACAAGCCAAGAAGAAAAAAACTGAACAGAGAGGAAGTTTACCTCTCCCATCCCTAGAGAAAGGAAGAAAATAGCAATGCAAGCAAAAAGGGGAAAGATGGGAGGAAAAGCACAGGATTATTAAAAAAAAAAAAAAAAAAGTCTAGTGCAAATGTCCTTATGATAAAATGATATTTTTTCTTCTTTATAGATGCACAGTAATGGGATTGCAGGATCAAATGGGAGGTCTAGTTTGAGTTCTTTGAGGATTCTCCACACTTCCTTACAAAAGGGTTGTATTAGTTTGCAGTCCCACCAGCAGGATAAAAGTGTTCCCTTCTTTCCATATCCATGTCAGCATCTGCAGCTTTGAGACTCTGATGTGGGCCATTCTCACTGGGGTTAGGTGGTATCTCAGGGTGGTTTTGATTTGCATTTCTCTGATAATTAGGGGCAATGAGCATTTTTTCACATGCTTGTTAGCCATTTGTCTTTCTTTAGAGAAGATTCTATTCATCTCACTTGCCCAGTGATATAAGGGACTGTTGGCCCTTTTTGTTGCTTAATTTGAGCTCTCTGTAGATTCTAGTTACCAAGCTTATGTCTGATGCATAATATGCAAATATCTTTTCTCATTCTTATGGTTGTCTATTTGCTTTGGTTGTGGTCCCCTTGGCTGTACAGAAGCTATTCAGTTAAATTAAGTTCCATTTGTTTATTTTTGTTGTTGCAATTGCCAGTCTTCTTCATTATGTCTTTCCCCAGCCAAATACCTTCAAGTGTTTTCTGCAGACTTTCTTCAAGGATTTTTTTTTTTTTTTTGAGATAGAGTCTCACTTTGTCGCCCTCGGTAGAGTGCTGTGGTGTCACAGCTCACAGCAACCTCTAACTCTTTTGGGCTTACGTAATTCTCTTGCCTCAGCCTCCTGAGTAGCTGGGACTACAGGCATCCACCACAATGCCTGGCTATTTTTTTCTGCAGTTGCCACTGCTGTTTTAGCTGGCCAGGGTGGGGTTTGAACCTGCCACCCTCAGTATATGGGTCCGGCGCCCTAACCGCTGAGTCACAGGCACCGCCCACTCTTCAAGGATTTTTATTGATTCATGCCTTAGATTTAGATCTTTTATCCATCTTGAATCAATTTGGGTGAGTGGAGAAAGGTGCAGGTCCAGTTTCAGTCTTTTACGTGTGTTATCTAGATCTCCCAGCACCATTTGTTGAATAGAGATTCTTTCCCCCAGGGAATGTTCTTGTTTGGTTTATCAAAGATCACATGGCTGTAAGATTTTAGTATCATCCCATGGTTTTCATGGATTTCAAATGTCTATGCCTTTATTTTGTGGAAACAACCTAAATGCCCACCAACCCAGGAATGAGCTAATAAGTGGTGATATATGTATACCATGGAATACTATTCAGCCACTAAAAAAACTGGAGACTTTCCATCTTTTGTATTAATTTGGATGGAGTTGAGATACATTCTTCTTAGTAAAGCATCACAAGAATAGAGAAGCAAGAATCCAATGTACTCAATTCTGATATAAGGACAACTGATGCTCGTACGTGGTGGGGGAGGGGAAGGGAGAGTGGAGTAAGAAAAAAAGGGAGGAGGGTGGGGCCGCAGTGCGTAGGACACACCTCCTGGTTGTGGGGCACTATTATTTGAGCAACTTTATCCAGCAAATGCAAGCAGCGTAACCTGGTTCTTTGTACCCTCAATGATTTCCCAATAATACAAAAAAAAAAGAAAGAAAAGACAGAAAGAAAGAAAGGAAGGAAGAGGTTGTGGATGGGAGGAGAAAGGAAAGTGGTGGCCAGGAGTTGGCAGGATACACAGCTTCACATAATGAATAAAAGAAACCCCAACCTGGAAATAGACTTCCTCACACAAGCACACGAGTTCTATAGTCATAGCTTGTATTTTCCTTATTTAAAGAAAGATGCTGGGCAGCGCCTGTGGCCCAAGGAGTAGGGTGACAGCCCCATATGCCATGGGGGTGGCAGGTTCAAACCCAGCCCCCAGCCAAAAACTACAAAAAAGAAAGATGCTGAAGGCCAGACACGTTGGCTCACACCTGTCATCTTAGCAATCTGGGAAGCTGAGGCAGAAAGATCCCTTTAGCTTAGGAGTGAGATAGCAGCCCGAGAGGAGTGAAATTCCATCTCTACTAAAAATAGAAAAATTCGCCAGGCACTGTGGTGGGCACCTGTAGTCCCAGCTACTCGGAAGGATGAGGAAGGAGGACTGGTTGAGCCCAGGAGTTTGAGGTTGCTGTGAGCTAGGTTGAGGCCATGGCACTGTAGCCCAGGTGACAGAATGAGACTCTGTCTGAAAAAAAGAAAGAGAAAAGCGCTGGAGACAGAGTAGGTAAGTTGCAAGTTTTATTGTTCTCATGAACATGCGGAAGGGCTTGTCATTAAACCAAAGAAGGACTGTGCAGTGGGGTAGACAGGAGAGTGAACAGGCCTGGTGAGGCCTGGTATGGATCCATCCAACCATCTAAGACAGACGGGAATCTTTTCTGTTTGAACTGAGCTTCAAACAGCATCCCCTTCTATTACATGGCATAAGCAGAGGTGTTATTAACAAACTTAACCCTTGTAGCACAACCACCAACTGATCAGAGTACAACCTAGCTATCACCAGCCCAACCATAGCAAATGATGGACAGGCAATAAGCGCGTGTGGTGCTGAATGTTGCCCTAAGCTATCCCAGATCTGAATGAAACTTTCATTTCAGGGGGAGGAGAAATTGTAAAGTGACAGATGAGTTCAGAGACATACAATCTGTTTCCCGCCATCATCTGCCAACTTCCTGGCCATTTCCCTCTCTTTTCAAGCTCAGTCCAGCTCTCTGTCTCCTGCAGCCTATACTATAGAAAACAGAGTTGTCCTAAGTCACTGCAAGACTCAAAATCCTATCTGCTGCCTGAAAAGGAAAAGAGAAAATGCATTGATTGTTATGTAAAAACTTACAGCACTCTGGGAGGCTGAGACCGGCAGATTGACTGCGCTCAGGAGTTCAAGACCAGCCTGAGCAGGAGGAAGATCCTGTCTCTAAAACTAGCCAGGCATTGTGGTGGGTGCCTATAGTCCAAGCTACTTAGGAGGCTGAAGCAAGAGGATGGCTTGAGCCCAAGAGTTTGAGGTTGCTGGGAGCTGTGATGCCACAGCACTCTACCAAGGGCAACAAAGTGAGCTGGTTCCCTCCATCCCCCCCAAAAAGGCTCTGCACCTCCAGCTCAGTGGCTAGAGCACCAGCCACATGCACTGGAGCTGGCGGGTTTGAACCCAGCCTGGGCCTGCCAAACAACAATGACAACTACAACAACAAAATAGCTGGGCATTGTGGTGGGCACCTGGAGTTCCAGCTACTTGAGACGCTGAAGCAAAAGAATCACTTAAGCCGAAGAGTTGGAGGCTGCTGTGAGCTGTGACACCATGACACTCTACTGAGGGCAACATACTGAGACTCTGTCTCAAAAAAAAAAAAAAAAAAAAGAAGAAGAAGAAAAGAAAAGAAAAGGAGGCTTCAGTTAAACAGTTTGCCAAAAAACACACAGCTGCATGGTGGATGTGCACCACGCAGGATTTGAACTCCAGCCTGCTTACTCTAAGCTCTGGTGTATCCTGTGCTTATCTCGCTCTAATCTCTTCCCAAGACCTGTGATGACCTCTATTGTTCTGGATGAAGATTTGTTTTCTTTTTATGTCATCATTTGAAACCTTCTCCTTAGAAATAATCCTATTTCTCCTTCTTTTGTCAAAATTATTCACGCATTTATCTAAGCCTTATTTTCATTAAGGCCTTTATTACTCAGGAAAAAGTATTTCAGACCATGTTTCTTAAACTTTATTATGCTTAAAAGTCACCTGGGGAGTTTGCTAAAACTCAGCCCTCTGGGCCCCAACTCTGGAGATTCTGATTCAGTAGGTCAGGCCCCAGGAGGAACGGAATTGGCATTTCTGAGCTTCTAGGTGATTTTGATACTACCACTCAGAAACCACACAGTTTCAGTAAATACTTTTAAAGAACATATTTATGGTTTAGTGAGGGGGGCTGAATGTGTTTAGTAAAACAGAATATGGAGCCAGAATTCCTGAGTTTGAATATTAATGTCATCATATGTACAAGCGGGAAGATCCTCAGGAAAGTTACCCCTCCGTGCCTTAGTCAGCCTAATCTGTAAAATGGGAATGAGGATCACCTGTACCACATAAGGTAGTTGTGAGAATTCAATGGTTTAGCAGTGCTGGACACAGTATATAAGTTTGCTATTGTTATCATTAAGTCTTGCTCAATTTTCAATTATACTTTACATTAGAAACACCAACAACAAGAATTCACCGGACGCTGAGTGTTCTCCTTTGATGTAGGTGTCACCACAGGTTAATCACGGTCAAACATGTTCTTACATTAGTGTGTGTGTGAGCAGGTGTACCGGGCTGTTAGCCGGCCTGATCACCAGGTTCCTCTCTCTCATTCTAAGAGCCTGGGCTTAGCTCTGACAGTGATGAAAAGCCATCAACGTAGTTTTAAGCTGAGGAGTATGGTCAGAACTGCATTTTAAAAACATCCCTTGCTTAGCTTGGCACCTGTAGCTCAATCAGTAGGGCTCCAGGCACATACACCTCAGGTGGAGGGTTCAAACTTGGCCTGGACCTATTAAGCAACAATGACAACTGCAATTAAGAAAAAAAAAAAAAATAGCTGGGCATTATGGCAGGTGCCGATAGTCCCAGCTACTTGGGAGGCTGAGGCCAGAGAATCACTTAAGCCCAAGAGTTTGAGGTTGCTGTGAGCTGTGACGCCACAGCACTCTACCACGGGTGACATAGTGAGACTGTCTCAAAAAAAAAAAAAAAAATTTCTTGCTGCAGTGCGGAGATGAGTTTGGAGAAGGCGAGTCTGAAGGAGAACCTGCTTAAGTAAGCTGTTGCAATATCCTGAAGAGAAACAATAAAAGAACTAAGGCTGGGTGTTCATAGCTGCTATCCCAGCACTTTCAGTGATCAAGGCTGGAGGATCCCTGGAGGCCAGGAGTTGAGACCAAGGCTGGAGGATCCCTGGAAGCCAGGAGTTTGAGTCCCGTGCAAGATCTTGTCTCTACAAAAAAATCTTTTTTTTTTTTTTTCTGAGACAGAGCCTCAAGCTGTCGCACCAGGTAGAGTGCTGTGACATTGCAGCTTATAGCAACCTCCAACTCCTGGTCTCAAGCAATTCTCCTGCCTCTGCCTCCCAAGTAGCTAGGACTACAGGTGCCCACCACATGCCTGGCTATTTTTTGGTTGCAGCCGTCATTGTTTGGTGGGCCTGGGCTGGATTCGAACCTTCCAGTTCAGGTGTATGTGGCTGCAGCCTTAGCCACTTGAGCCACAGGCGCCGAGCCTACAAAAAATCTTTTAAAGATTAAACAGGCATGGGTGAGAGTGAGGTTCTGTCTCTCAAATAAATAAATACAAAAAGAAAAAAAGAAAAGACTTGAACTACGTATGGTAAAGTGCTGAGAGGGATCCGACGGCTCAGGTGACAGAAGCACCAGGTGCCATGACTCAGAAGGTAAATACGAGACCACATGACAACCCTTAGCTTATGCCTCCTCTCAAAGCCCTCCGAGGCCTTGGACCGACTCTAGGCCTGTGGAGACCCAGCCCCACGTCCTAGAACGTCCTTGATAGATGTTTGGTGAGTGATGAGTCAGGATCCTCATCCTGAGGAGTCAGATCCTCCTGTGGGCTATGGGGCTCTGTGCCTGCCTCTGTGCCTCTGTCTGACTTCATCTCACTTCCCGCTCCCCATTCTTCTGATCACACTGGGGTTTCTTCAAACCTTTGAAAATGCCAAACTGTGATTTCTTGTTCAAGGTGGGCAAACTACTGCCTTTGGGCCAAATCCTTCCTGCCAGCTGTTCTTATGAATAAAATTTTATTGAAACACATTTTGGAGAAGAAAGGAAGAAAGGAAGGAAGGAAGGAAGGAAGGAAGGAAAGAAGGGCCATCAAACACAAAATTACAAGTGTTGGCAAGAATGTGGAGAAACTGGAACACTTGTGTGCTGTCCTTCATGGATGTAAAATGGTGCAACTGCTATGTAGAACAACGTGAAGCTTATTGTCCAATTTTAAGCCATAGGAGTTGTTTAAAAAATTAAATATAGAATTACCATATGACTCAGCAATTCCACTTGTGGGTAAATACCCAAAAGAATCAGAAGCAGGAACTTGGCAGGGACTCAAACAGATGTTTGTACGCCCATGTTTACAGCAGCACTATTGACATAGCCAAAAGATGGAATCAATCCAATTCTCCATCAACAGATGAATGGATAAGCAAAATGTGGTATGTACGTAGCGTAGAATATTATTCAGCTTTACAAAGGAAGGAAATTCCAGCACAAGTTACAACAAGAATGAACCTTGATGACATTACACTAAGTAAAATAAGCCAGGCAGAAAAAAGACAAACACTGTATGATTCTACTTATGTTAGGCACCAAGTGCAGTCAAATTCACAGGGCTAGAAGGTAGGCTGCTGCCATTGACGAGAAGGTGGAGTGAAGAATCATTCTTTAATGGGCACTTTCAGTTTGCAAGATGAAAGACGTTCTGGACGCGGACAATGGTGACGGCTGCACAATGATGTGAACGTACTTAATGCCATAAAACAGTACACCCAAAAATGAATAGGATGGTACCTTTTATAGTATGAATATTTTACTGCAGTAGAAGAAAATACAACTCTATCCTCAGGTATTTGTAAGGCTGGCTCCTTACTTATACTTCAGGTTGTTTGGGGTTTTTTTTTCTTATTAAATAGTATTTCCTCAGGGAAGCTCTGTCATTGCTCTATGTAATCTCCCTGCAGGACACATCATTGTCCAAAAACCATCTTATTTGTACATTTATATACATAATCATTATCTTTCATCTTCACTAGAACAGGAGGTTTCAGGAGCATATATTCAGGGCAGCTTGAATCTACGTCTCCTGAGTTGCAGTCCTCAGATTTGGCTCAAATAAATTCTCTATAAAGAGAAAAAAAAGAAAAAGAGTGAGAGGAAAAGGAAAGGAAAGGAAAGGAAAAGAAAGGATCTTTTCAAGAATGAGATCTTTGCCTAATTCAAAGCTTTATATCCTGACACTTAGTTCTTGGCACACAGACGCTCAGTGATTATTTGTGGAATAAACTAATAAAAACAAATTTACTGAGGAAAGCGAACGGGCGCCACCTGGCGGCTATGTGAGTCAACATACTCTGTGTGGGAGTTTCAAAGGTACAATTTTCAAAGTGAAAGTTTAACTGAAAATGTAACAATAGTATTCGTGTGATAGCAAAGTGAGAGGGCATGAAGAAAAATGTATCAAGCATATTTGCGGAAAATATTTCCCTTCACCAATCAGCTGCCTTCTCGGGCTCCCAGGTGCCAGGACATAATTCCTTTCTTTTCCCTGTCACCACCTGTTGATTCACCTGCTATCTACGGCTAAGGGAAGTGGGAGGAGCAGAGACTGCTTGCCCCACAAACCTAAAATGTTTACTATCTGGTCTTTGCTGACCAACCCATGACCTAGGTAAAAACGTGGAGAAGAGACATTTGTTTACTCTTCTCTGAAAACCGTCATGATATTCACCCCCGTGAGTCAACTACAATTCATGGAGCCCTTGCTATGTTCTAGATGCTGACGTAGGCAGAGAGAAAGCCCTGCTCTTACAAAGCTCACCTTCTAGAGGGGGGAAGACAAATAATAAACTATAAACAAATAAATAATATAGTGTGTTAGAGGGTTAGAAGAGCTTCAGAGAGAAGCATTGTAAGACAAGGGGCAATCAGGAAGGCATAAAAAGGTTTTGCGATTGTCTTTCTTTCTTTCTTTTTTGGCCGGGGCCAGGTTTGAACCCACCACTTATGGCACATGAAACCGGCACCCTACTCCTTTGAGCCACAGGAGCCACCCAGGTTTTGCAATTTTTAACAGAGTGGTCAGGGTAGGCTTTGTGAAGAAGTTGACATTTTACTGTGGCACTGGTTTTGGAGAGAAAAAAAAGTTGATATTGGAATAAATATTTAAGGAAAACCTGAGAGGGAGCTAAGAGAATATCTGGAAGGAAAGTACAGGGTGTCCCCAAAGTCACCAGACATAGGTGGAAATGGGGAAATTGTAGCTAAATGTACCTTCATTTACAAAATATTTATTATGAAATTTTACAAAAAGGTGGTCAACGTGTAGAGAGAACTTTGTAAATATTTTGCAAAATTCTGTAATGACATCTTGTGAGTAAAGTACATTTAGCTACAATTTCCCACTCCCCCGATGTATGGTGCCCCGTATTTCAGGTGGAGGGAACGGAGCAGGAGGATGGCTATCAGACTAGGGGAACCCTTGCTACCCAGGTTCCCACTCCAAGCTGGGCACCCAGGTCTCTACACCGTGCTTGGTGCAATATCGGTTGCTAGTTTTGAGGCATCTGTCATTTCCCATAGGACAATATCCCAATATCCCAACCTGCTTACACTTTAACGGAGGCATCAACAGGCTGATTCACTGTTCTAGCAAGTCAGCTGCTTCTGCAAGATAAGGGTATATAATGAATATTAAGGGCATGAGAACATTTCCAAATCTATTTTGTTATAACACATGCCTATGGTCAGAGGCAATATTCTGTGGGATACCATGGCTGCGTATAAACCGTCCCATAACTTCTTGATAGTGTTAGGAGAAGCTCTGCAGGCTGCGATGCAAACGTTTATCCAGAAAACATAGAAATTCCTGAGAGGATGAACAGCTGCTCCTTTTATGATGAGAAGAGTTCATATAATCAACTGCTAGTTGGTGGCCCACCTGGTTACCGTGGACAATTGTGCCTTATTGTGGTTTCATATTGAGTTCAGTGCTGGTGGGTTGGACCCTCAGCAGCACTCACAGGCAGCGCAGCCTTGGTGAGGTGACAACCACGTCACTGCAGCCACTTCAACAGGGGACCATTGAACAAGCTCTGGGTACCTGGGGAAAGAGGCTTACTGACGTTCACACCTCAGAGCATCTCAGGCACCTGGCTTTGGAGACCCTTCCCCTAGGGATACCCTATCCTGGACTGGCACGCGGCACACAAATACTCTCACACTCTGTGTCCATTCCAAAAGGTCCATACGCAGCCTGTCTTGTGACCAATTTCAACTTCAATTCAAGTTTGTCGATTTCAATTCAATTTCAATTTTTCACCTCCATAGTTGACAACCTCCCTGCATTGACCACCCCCTCGAGTTAACCTAATTTTCGTAGACTGGACATGCACCACATGTACATATCAGTACCGTAGCCCTAGTTCCTTAGGTTGACCACCTCCTCATGTTGACCTGTTTGTTACAGTCCCTTGGGGGATCAACTTACCGAGGTTCTACTGCAGTTCTTTTCCAGTCCCCAACTAGCTAGCCAATTCAGCAGCCACTGCCCGAAAGTCTTTAAAGATCTTCGCACCATGTAATACCCAGAGTGCTGGCCACTTGGAGGAGCTCCCTTTTCGTTCACACCTAAGTGGGTTGTGTACATCCATCCCCTTCTTGCCAGTGTCAGCAGCATTTTTAGATCTGTCTGAGAAGTAGATCTGTGCTTTTCATTGTCCACGAATTACTCATTGGAATTTCCCGAAAAGGACATTGGTATGGTTGAGGAAAAGATGCCTTGTTAGTTGGAGCTGACTGGTCATGCATCTCACTCGCGCCTTCTGGTCCTGCCCGGTCTCATACGCTGCTTCCATATCACAGGAGAGGTGCCATGTACACACCCAGTTTTGGTTCCTGAGGGAAAGTTCAGGTTGCATTGTCATTGGTGTCCTACGGTCAGTCATGTATTTAGTCTCAAACACTAGGGCCAGCAGAAAGCCAGGAACTGCTTTCTTTTCTTTAAAAAACTTTTTTACTATTTTAGAAACAGGATCTCTCTGTTGCCTGGGCTAGGGTGTGATGATATGATCATAGCTCCCTGCACCTCACACTCCTGGTCTCCTGGCCTCAAGTGATCCTCCTACTTTGGCCTCCCAAAGTGCCAAGATTATAGGCATGAGCCACTGTGCCTGGCCCAGGGACTGCTTTTCAAAAGGAAAGTATTTGACAGCAGAGAAGCATGTGGCCTTATCAAAACCTGGAGGTCTAGCTTGGCACTTGTGGCCCAAGCGGCTAAGGCACCAGCCACATACAACTGAGCTGGCAGGTTCAAATCCAGCCCAGACCCGCCAAACAACAATGATGGCTGCAACCAAAAAATAGCCGGGCGTTGTGGCGGTTGCCTGTAGTCCCAGCTACTTGGGAGGCAGAGGCAGAAGAATCACTTGAGCCCCAGAGTTGGAGGTTGCTGTGAGCTGTGATGCCATGGCACTCTACCCAGGGCAGCAGCTTGAGGCTCTGTCTCAAAAAAACAAAAACAAAAAAACCTGTAGGTCTGTGCTCTAATTTTCCTCTGGAGCATGTTTCAAGCTCAATACAAAAATCTTTCTTGGCTATACACACTTCTAATACCATTTGGTGTGCTGGGTCCAAGGGCTCAAGTAGCATGGCAGCTTTTTTTTTTTTTTTTTTTTTGGAGATAGAGTCTTATTCTCTCATCCTGTATAGAGTGCTGTAGCATCATAGCTCACAGCAACCTCAAACTCCTGGGCTTGACCAATCCTCTTGCCCCAGCCTCCTCCGAGTAGCTGGGATTACAGGTGTACACCACTAAGCCAAGCTAGTTTTTCTAGTTTTGGTAGAAACAGAGTCTCACTCTTGCTCAGGCTGGTCTATGACAACTTTACTCAAGCAATCCACCCACCTTGGCCTCCCAGAGTGCCAGGCTTATAGGTGTGAGCCATTACACCCCGCCAACATGGCAGCTTCCATGTGGCCTGGAGACTTTTCTTATACCTTGCCACACTCAAAAATGGTAGCTTAACAAGATATTAAAAAGTAGGTCAGAGTAGCCTGCTCAAATATTGCATATGTTGGCTCCTAATTTGAAAGGGCCTATCGAGTGTGGTGTTTTTTCTCTGCACAGTAGAAGTGCAAATACAGCAACGTGTATCTCATTTTAGAAGAAATATCTTAACAAACCCCAGATAATGAAGCCTCTATGAATATTATTGATGTAGTAGACCTATTCAATTTTATAAGGTTTAGGCTGGTGCAGTGGTTCATACCTACAATCCCAGCACTTTGGGAGGCCTATGCACAAGGACTGCTTGAGTCCAGGAGTTTAAGACCAGCCTAGGCAACATAGTGAGACCCTATCTCCATCAGAGAAAAATTTTAAAAACGAGTGGGGTGTGGTGGTGCATGCCTGTTGTCCCAGCTCTCGAGAAGCTGAGATAGGAGGATTGCTTGAGTCCTATCAGGACTCGCAGGCTGCAGTGAGCTGTGATTACACTGCATTCCTTCCTAGCTGACAGAGCAAAATCCCATCTCTAAAATTGAATGAATGAATTAATTTTATAAGGTTTAACTTTCATCTTTTGGCAATCCTATGCATAAGGTATGTTTGATGCTAGTTTCTTTCTGATTATCAGACCAATTGGCATAATGACATTAACATACAGGGTTAACATGACCCCTCCAGACTATATCATTCATGTGATGGCAGGAGAAAGGACGTAGTCCTGAGACATGAACATATGTTGCTGTTCCCCTTATGTAAATGCGAACGGCTTTTCATTTTGGAAAGGAAAAGAAAGCATTTAATAGATCAATAGCTGCACACCAAGTACTGGGTGCCGTGTTGAACTTGCCTTGAACTGTGTCTGTGATTGCTGTCCCCACCTGATGAAGATTGCAATAACCTAATGCCATTATTTATGACCCATCTGACTTTTGTACCAACTACACAGGTTAGTTACAAGGGAATGTTGGTGGAGTCACCACCCCTGTATCTCATAAATCTCTCTTGCTGGCACTAATACCTGCAATTCTCCAAGGGATGTGGGAGACTTGCAGGACCCCAGGGAGTCCTCTGGGGTTCTTATCTTGGTAGAGAGGAGGCGGAAGTGAGAGGGCAGGTCCAGGGTTCGCATTTTCCACAGTAACAGCTGTCTTTGCACATGGGGATTCCTTGCTAGACTTAGGCCAAGACTCTAAGTGCTCATCTTAAATTGCTACTCTGAATTTTTGAGTATTTTGTTTCCCTGGATTGGTGGTGGTGATGGGAAATGGGGGTAACTTCAGAAGCAGTATCTACTTGTAGTTACCCCTAGAATCATGAGTTATTTCCTTTCCCTGTATGTATTCCTCTAGCAGATCTTCTTGGGACCATGCTGTTCAAATGTGTCCATGGACCGGAAAGCTCCGCGTTCCCTGGGAACTCATTAGCCTCAGCATAGTCCTACTAATTCAAAATCTCGGGGGGGGGGGAGGGCAGGGGGGGAGGCTCCCAAGAATCAGTGTTTTAATGAGATTCCCAGCACATCAAAAGACCGAGAAGTACTGGCTTAGATCCGTGGATCTCAATCAACAAACAAATATTTTTTAGCATAAGTATGTCCTGTGTAATAATTTGAATCTAAAATTCAAATGTATATCCATTAATTTGGGGAAGAAAATATTGAAAAATAAAATAAAATTCAAATTTAACCTGAGGCTTTTTTTTTTTCCTAATGCTTGTAACTCTACTCTCCTGGGGATATTTGTCAATGCTTAATCATTTTGCTGTCACAACTAGGGTGACAGTGCTACTAACATCTATTGGATAGATACCAGAGACACTGCTCAGTGTCTTATAATGCATAGCAAAGAAGTATCCTACCCCAATTGTCAGCAGTGCCAAGGTTGAGAAATCCTAGCTTGGAGAAAGACTCATAGTACACATCTATGGCCATGTTGCAAGATCTTTTCTATAAAGCACTGGTATTTCCCCTACTGAGGAGCGCTCAGTCTCTGAACTGACTTAGATCTGAGTGGTATTTATGAGGCACACTTTGGCAACTTGAGTTAGGCTTACTGCCTAGCAGATCTAGATTTTTTTCTACCTACAGATGTCAAGCGGTATGTTAATAAGCAGTCAATCTGAGATTTCTTGGGACCCCCATAATTAATTCTCTCTGGTCACAGAGCACAGCAGGTCTAGCAGTGTGATCACGACCCCACCTCTGTGGCTCGCTGTGGTGGCTGCATCACATCCTATCTACCAGTGAGACACCAACCCTGGCCTTAGACACTCTGGAACCCCATTATTCCCACTGAGCTAAGGGAACCCGTTTTCACTGCAGCCTGAGCTACCTTTATCTTTGGCCTACAGAGCTCTTCAAGGGTGCTGGTGCCCGCCTCACCAAGGCATTTCCTAGTGTCTCAGTGAAAGGAGTGTCTACTAGACCTTCCCAGAAGAGTCCAGTTACTAGATGGCTGAAGAGGTTGAACATGACGGACCCAGTCCCATGTCACTGATTTCTGTGATCCTGTTTCTATAGTATGTTAGGGAATTTCTGGCATTTCAACCTCATTAATTCTGAGTCTTCAACCTCATTAATTATCGCTGAGTCTTGATTTTGATTAGCTAATGTTTTCCAACTGTTAATATCATCCCCACTACTCAAACCAATATGTTATCTTTCAAATCCTGAGAATGCACCCAGACCCACAAATATGGTATGCTTATTACATTTTATTCCCCTTTGTCTAACACCCTTAGAATCTATACCCTCACCTCCTCCCCTGATACAAGCAGGCAAAGTCACACAACTCTCTTAGTACCAGGCTCATTGTCCTCCTGGAGAAGGCCTGCACTGCTCTTCCTGCGGCCTAACCAGCCACTCTGAAACTAAGAGACTTAGAAAAACAATGTGTCCTTATGCCTCGTCATTCTGATTGGAGTGGATTGAGAGAGATGAGGAAGGGATTGGAGACATGAACATAGAGAGTTCTTTTGAAGAGTTTCGTTGTAAAAGACAACAAATCAATAGAGCAAATCAATATATACACACACCACACACAGGTGGTCTCTGGATTACAGATGAGAGTTGTTCCTAAGAACTGTACATAAGATTTGTATGTAACTCAGATCCCTGATGAACAATGTAATATGGTAATTTTATAATAATAGCACACAGATATGGTGGCTCATGCCTGTAATCCTAGCACTCTGGAAGGCCAAGGTGGGAGAACCCCTTGAGGTCAGGAGTTCAAGACCAGCCTGAGTAAAGTGAGTCCCTGTCTCTACTAAAAATAGGAAAAAAATTAGCTGGGCGTGGTTGAGGCACCTGTAGTCCCACCTACTTGGGAGGCTGAGGCAGGAGAATCACTTAAACCAAGGAGTTTGAGGTTGCTGTGGGCGAGGATGATGCCATAGCACTCTAACCTGGGCAACAGAGTCTCAAAATAAGACTAATAATAACAACAAGGGCTGGGCATGGTGGCTCCCGCCTGTAATACCAGCACTTGGGAGTCCAGGCAGGTGGATTGCCTGAGTTCACAGGTTCAAGACCAGCCTGAGCCAGAGAGAGACCCCATCTCTAAAATATAGCCTGAGGGCGGCACTTGTAGCTCAAAGGAGTAGGGTGCTGGCCCCGTATGTCAGAGGTGGTGGGTTCAAACCCAGCCCGGGCCAAAAACCGCAAAATAAAATAAAATAAAATAAAGCCTGGTGTTGTGGCAGTGCCTGCAGTCCTAGCTACTCAGGAGGCTGAGGCAAGAGAATCTCTTAAGCCCAAGAGTTTGTGGTTGCTGTGAGCTGTGACACCACAGCACCCTACTGACGGTGACAAAGTGAGACTCGGTCTCAAAAAAAAAGAAAAGAAAAGAAAAATAATAATAACAACAAAACTATAATGACTTATATGTGTTAATAATAATACAGTATAATATTGTAATAACAATACCCTTGTGCTGTAACAATAAGTTAATAGAAACTATTGTGCTATTTAATTTCAACAAACAAAACATGAAAACAAACTCATACAAAAGGTTTGGATAGGAGATAGGAGAAATTTCAGAAAAAAGTACTAAAGGTTAACACTCACCTAATGTTGTATCAATGCTAGGCTCAAAGGAACGTCATGCTTATTTTGATCTTCTAACCAAATCAGTAATAACTTCTCCATTTCAATAACCAATCTGCTACACTGCTTAGTACTAACTAATGCTTTCATCGGAGCACTACCTTTCACACGCTCCACTGTGCTCACTCTATTCTTTATAATTGTTCCAACAGCCAGGCAACTGAACTCTGAGGGTTTTCCTGTGAATGATGGAGTCTGGCCTTTCTCTGGATGCTTAATCATTTCTGTTTGCATTTCCATTGTAATCCCCTTTCTCTTAGATGCAATCTCACGTCCTTGCTTGCAGTGGATTTTCACATTGGCGGCATTGTCATAAGGGTAAACACAGACTCAGAAAATCAAATTAAAAAGTTGAGACCAGACTCGGCGCCTGTGGCTCAAGCAGCTAAGGTGCCAGCCACATACACCTGAGCTGATGTGTTCAAATCCAGCCTGGCCCTCCAAACAATGATGACAGCTGCAACCAAAAAATAGCCGGGCGTTGTGGAGAGTGCCTGTGATCCCAGTTACTTGGGAGGCAGAGGCAGGAGAATCGCTTGAGCCCAGGAGTTAGAGGTTACTGTGAGCTGTGATGCCACAGCACTTTATCCAGGGCAACAGCTTGAGGCTGTTTTAAAAAAAAAACAAACGTTGAGACAAGGGCAGTGCCTGTGGCTCAGTGAGTAGGGCACCCACCCCATATACCGAAGGTAGCGGGTTCAAACCCAGCCTGGGCCAAACTGCAACAAAAAAAAATAGCCAGTATTGTGGCCGGTGCCTGTAGTCCCAGCTACTCAAGAGGCTGAGACAAGAGAATCGCCTAATTCCAAGAGCTGAAGGTTGCTGTGAGCTGTGATACTACAGCACTCTACCAAGGGCGATAAAGTGAGACTCTGTCTCAAAAAAGAAAAAAAAAAAATTAAGACCAAAGCAACACTGTGTGCAAATGGCCACATAAACACCAACATAAAGACACTGCGCCAAGGAAGAGACTAGTTCCTGAATTATTAATTTAATTATTTAATTATAAATTATCCTTACAGGGAGCCGTGGGAGCCCGTTTGTAAGTAGGGGATGGAAATTGGGTCTGAGACCTGGAACTGCTTGTGTAGGAGATAATGGAGAAGAGAAAGGGCAAAGCTATTAGGGAATTAGGAGAGAGGGGGTGGGGCTCGAGGCAAACTGAGAAAGTGCCTTAGGCCTTGCATAGGACGCAGACTGCCCCTCTGGGCTAGAGCAACAGTCTGTGCCAGTAGGAGGGCAGGTATCAAGCATCTCAATAAAGATTGGGTTCAAGCATCTCAATAAAGTAGAAATCAGGTTATCAGCTGAGAATTATGGAAAGAGAAAGAAGAAAATAGGATAATACTGAAATATAGGAAAACAGAAGAGTGAATGAGCTAAGGAGATACAGGACGAGTTGCCAGGCGCTCTTGAGAGCCCCAGCATTGACATTCTTGAACGTGTTAAAATCAGATGATTCATTATTCTTATGTGTTTTTCTCCACCCACATTCAAGTGCAGGGGCATAGGCACAGAGTGGGCTGTCACTGCCCAGTGGGGTTCATCTGCCCACTGCCTAAGAGGACGCTAGTGTCCAGAGACAACAAGGTACACAGCAGAGAAAGAGTGTATTCCACACAGCGCCAAGTGGGAAGTTGGGAGAATTCTCTTCAATCCACTTCGCCAACAATAGGGAAGATGGTGTTTTTACAGTTTGGTGGGCACAGGGGTAAGCAATCAGGGTCTACTAATTGGCTGGTTTCAGAGTGGAACCATCAGTCTTTTGGTGTGGGCCACTGTCTGTGTGGGTCAGTTACTGGAATGCAGTCCCTTGAGCAAGGGGGGTCCAAGACCAGTTGAGTCAGTTCCTTGACATGGGTGGGTCAGTCAAACCACTGGAATTCAGGGCCTGGGAGATATCTCAAAAACGACGCCTAGGGGCGGCGCCTCCCTCAAGGAGTAGGGTGCTGGCCCCATATACCAGAGGTGGTAGGTTCAAACCCGGTCTTGGCCAAAAACAACAACAACTACTACGCCTAGATTCTGAACAGGTGATGTTTTTTATGGAGGAAAGTTAAAAATCTTTATAATTACCAGCTGTGCCCTCTGGAGTAGCAATTATACAGAAGCAGATGAGAGGACAGTAACTATCATGAAGCAGACCAGGGGACAGCGGCTGGTTATTAGGTCACTTCAGCTAAGCCTGCCCCTTCACAGAGTTTGGGAGCCCTTACTCCAACTCTCAACTTGTGCACCTTCATCGATTTTTAAGGGCAGTTTCAGGGGAGATGTGAATTTAAACTGTGGTCTGTGACTTTTTTGTGTGTTTATTTTGAGACAGTCTCCCTCTATTGCCCAGGCTAGGGTGCGGTGACATCGGCTTAGTTCACAGCAACCTCCAACTCGTGGGTTTAAGTGATCCTCCTGCCTCAGCCTCCCAAGTAGCATGCCACAACACCTGACTAATTCTTTTTCTATTTTTAGTAGAGACGGGGTATCACTCAGGCTGTTCCCAAACTCCTGAGGGCAAGGGATCTTCCCACCTAGCCAGAGGGCTAGAATTATAGGCGTAAGCCACCATGCCTGGGGTCTGTGATTTTGCCACAGAGGAGCAAAGTAGATGAAAGCAGTCAAATGCAGTGTCTCATGCCTGTAATCCCAGCACTCTGGGAGGCCAAGATGGGTAGATTGATGAAGGTCAGGAGTTCCATAGCAGCCTGAGCAAGAGTTAGACCCCATCTCTAAAAACTAGCTGGGCATTGTGGCAGATGTCTATAGGCTAAGACAAAAGGATCACTTGAGCCTAGGAGTTGGAGGTTGCTGTGAGCTGAGATGCCATGGCCCTCTACTGAGGGAAACGTAGTGAGACTCTGTCTCACAAAACAACAACGATGACAAAAACAAAAACCAAACAAACAACAACACACACACACAAAAAAAAATGAAGTAGCTGAGGGTGTTTACAAGGGTTTGGGTTTAATGAATGGTCATGGAACTTAAGAAAGTATGGTGACCAAAGAAAGCAGTGAGGGGTGAGGCACACTTAAATATTGGCATTGCTATGCACTGTGGCACCTAGTAGGGTCAGAAGTTTGGGAGTTAGGTGGAAAGAAGGAATATGGGGAGTGAGACGTATAAAATTGCATTGGCATTACCTGGGTGTGCACAGCTGAGGCAGGTGGAGGAAAAGGTCACTGGAGGAGTCAAGGTAGTCCGAGGCCAGAATGCTGGGAAATAATTTTCCTACATGCTGAAATCACCAAGGATTAAGACAGAAGTAATGGCAGGGGGAGTGACAGCGTACCAGGAGCTACCATTACTGACAAATGAGGAAGGGGTGGGTTTTAGAGTCCAGAGGTGACAGCAGCAGTGATAGGTGGTCAGTGATAAAAATCTAATGGCATGAAATTCAAAGCTGAGATCCTTGGGAATAAGCGTCACCGGAATGTGAAACCCACCAATGTAAACCTAAAAAAAGAAAAAGCACCCTGGTTTCCCTAAAATCTTTTCATATGTTAATAGAAAGAGGGCGCCAGAGTCCAGACAATGATTATTTTGGGTTCTCATCCAAGGTTCTGGCAACCATACCTTTGAGTGAGTAAGAGGCCACTAATAATAATTTTGGAGTATTAAGTGGAAATTGGGACTCTTCCACTCTAACTGGGGCGTATGCTCACGCCCTGCCCTACCTGGTATGAGAATGGGCAATTTCAGAAGGAGCTAGCTCTGCAGGAAACTCTAATTCATGTAATTCCCTAGAAATGTATTTGACACGCAAACAGGTAAGAAAGAGAAAAAAGTGACCCTTGAAGAGAGGGCCAAAAAAGCCTTTCCCTCTCAGCCCTCGCTGATAATTACATATTCATTGTCTATCCATTTGTCCCTTCAGTGCAGATTCTGGTTTGACCACATCTTTAAGGAAGAGAATGGCTCTACTCTCCACACTATCTTGGTCATTTGAAAGTGGTGAAAGCGTTATCTAAATTTTCAGCATTCTTTGTATGTCCACCTTTTATCTTCTATATTACATGTTGACTTTTTAGTATTTGTTTTATTTCTTCTTTTAGACATAACTTACATGTTGAGGACATTTAAAAGTATATATTGAGGCCTGGGCATGATGGCTCACACCTATAATCCTAGCACACTTGGAGGCCAAGGCCAGTGTGAGACCAGCCTGAGCAAGAGCAAGACACTTGTCTCTACTAAAAATAGAAACATTAGCCAGGATGGGTGCCTATAGTTCCAGTTACTTGGGGGGCTGAGGCAAGAGGATCACTTGAGCCCAAGAGTTTGAGGTTGCTGTGAGCTATGATGTCACAGCACTCTACCGAGGGTGATAGAATGAGACTATCTCCAAAAAAAATTTTAAAAAAGGATTATAATTTAGACCAAATTGAAGTTATGTAAAGATCCCCTTCCCCCAATTAAAATTAAAAAAATAGCATTCAATCGATGCTTAACAGAGAATCAAATTGTAGACTTTGGTCAACAAACAGAATAATTAGGCAATCTCACGAATCTCCACTTTTGAGGGTTATTCTACCTCAACCAGCCTCATCTCAACCTCCCCCCATGCACATGCAGCTATTTGGAAAGAAATCAACCAGCCTCTAAGCTATCTGCCAAAAGTTCTAGGGGTGACATAGTTTCCTTAGTGGGGAAAACATTTTTCATTCTAGGAAGATTTGGAATTAACTAAATACAATACTTATTATTTCTGTATTTATGTTATTTAATAGAATTTGGCCTATTAGAATGTGAGACCAATTTCCAAGTCCAATTTCAAATGTATAATTAAATAAGTAATTTAGCCTTTTGATTTAAAGTTGAAATCTTAGAAGTTTGGAGCAAATAATGGGACTATTTAGAAGAACTAAGGTTAGCCATATTTATAATTTTAATTTACTTGCTTTATATGGGTTATTTGAGCACTTGGGAAGGGGTAGTGTTTTTTGTTGTTGTTTTGTTTTGTGTGAGACAGGGTCCCACTCTGTCACCCAGGTTGAAATACAGTGGTGGGATCATTACTGAAGTGATTTTCTTGCTTCAGACTCCCAAGTATCTAGGACTATTGGCACACAGCACTACACCTGGCTAATTTTTTTTTTTTTTTTTTTGGTAGAGACTGGGTCTTGAATTTCTGGCCTTGAGGGATCCTTCTGCCTTGGCCTCCCTAAGTGCTGGGATTACAAGTGTGAACCACCACACCCAGCTGAGGTTTAGTTTTTTAATTAGAAAATGGAAGTACCTTGGTGTACAGAAAAAGGTTAACAGAGTAGGTCTGACTGAGGCTATCCTTAGAAGGCCACTTTTAAGGTTAATTCTTGGTGGGCTTCTATGAACTGTTTCCAGTTAACTGGACCATTTGGCAAATAATGTAGTTTATGCTGAACATTTCTTTTCCTTCTGGAATTCTGGAATTTTGGTAGCAGATGGTGCCTATATGACCAGCCCCCAGTAAAAACCCTGGGGCCTGGGCGGTGCCTATGCCTCAGTGTGTAGGGCGTCAGGTCCATATACAAAGGGTGGTGGGGTTGAACCTGGCTTCGGCCAAACTGCAACAAAAAAATAGCCAGGCGTTGTGGTGGACGCCTGTAGTCCCAGCTACTCGGGAGGCTGAGGCAAGAGAATTGCCTAAGCCGAGGAGTTGGAGGTTGCTGTGAGCTCACAGCACTCTACCAAGGGTGACAAAGTGAGACTCTGTCTCTAAAAAAAATAAAAAGCAGGGGGTGGCGCCTATGGCTCAAAGGAGTAGGGCACCAGCCCCCATATGCTGGAGGTGGTGGGTTCAAACCCAGCCCCAGCCAAAAACTGTAAAATAAATAAATAACAAAGCAAAAAACCTTGGGCCCTAAGTCTCTACTGTGCTTGTCGGGCCTGAGGATTGCGCACGTGTTGCATTTTCCTTGCCAGTGGAGGAGTGTGCTCTGTGTCACCCCTCAGGGGGAGGAGAGAGCACGAGGAAGCTTGCTTGCTGACGCATGTCTCCAGACTGGCTTGTGACCTTCCCGTATCATCCAGCTACCTAATGAATCTCAGCCAAGAGCAGAACTGTATGCTGAGTTCTGTCACTCATTTGGGAATCTCTGAACGTGGAGGTGGTCTAGGGCACCCCCGACACTCAATGGAAACTGGATATTTTAAACTTGCACGTGTGGTTTAATAAAGTGTTCAGAAGTGTTTAATGAATGGAGATTACAAATTAAACCAAACTTTAATAGGTGATCCCTTAGAAGTGAGCACTAAAATTTGCTAGACTTATTAACAGAGCAATAACTTTTATAAACTGAATTTACAGGCTTAAATAAGAGTCTTAAATTTGTAACTATAGTCATAAAATATTATTTTATTTATTTATTTATTTATTTATTTATTTATTCTTAAGAGACAGAGTCTCACTTTATCCCCCTCAGTAGAGTGCTGTGGTGTCATGGCTCACAGCAACTTCTAACGCCTGGGCTTAGGCGATTCTCTTGCCTCAGCCTCCCAAGTAACTGGTACTACAGGCATCTGCCACAATGCCCAGCTATTTTTTTTTGTTGCAGTTTGGCCAGGACCAGGTTTGAACCTGCTACCCTAGGTATATGGGGCCAGCGCCCTACCCACTGAGCCACAGGCACCACCCAGTCATAAAATATTAATTCTAAAACCTGCATATTTCCTTAGCAAGCAGATTCTGAAAACAAACTAACAAACCGCATAACCTTTTGAATAGCCTTCTAGCACATGCTATTTCTTGAGGGCAACTATAAAGCTAAAATTTAATATATCTCATCATCCCCATAGCAAGTTTCTTGTCCTCCTAATCCCAGGGGCAGAAAGGCATTTGTTCAAATCTACCACAGTTTCATCTGAGATTTCAATTAAAAAGGAGACAAGGTTCCACCTGTTTACACTTGGGGTAATAGTAATTTAATAGTAAATTCTACAGAGTCTGTCTTTGATGACAATGCTACAATGTGATTGTTATAAAAGTATCATTAGATAGTGAGTCCAACTGGACTCATGTAATAGGTAATAAGTTTACAGTGTTAAAAGCCCAGAGAGGACTGGACATGGTGGCTCCTGCCTGTACTCCTAGCACTTTGGGAGGCTGCGGAGGGTGGATTGCTTGAGATCAAGAGTTCAAGACCAGCCTGATTGAGAGGGAGGCCCCTTCTCTACTATAAATAGAAAAGCTTGCCAGGCATGGTCGTGGACGCCTGTAGTCTTAGCTATTAGGAGGATAAGGCAAGATGATCACTCAAGCCCAAGAGTTTGAGGTTGCTGTGAGCTATGATGCCATAGCACTGTACTCAGGGTGACAGAATGAGACTCTGTCTCAAAAAAAACAAACAAACAAAAAAAAAATCTATAGAAAAAGTTAGTAATAAAAGCTAGTCTTTTATTTATTAAATTTTTGTTGTTGTTGCAGTTTTTGGCCGGGGCCGGTTTGAACCCGCCACCTTCTGTATGTGGGGCCAGAGCCCCACCCACTGTGCCACAGGTGCTGCCTGAAAGTGAGTTCTTTAATATTCTTTAATATCCTTGAAAGATTTCTCCTTTGGGATGAAGAGAAAGGCAAGGTTCTCAATTAAAGCAAGCATGTCTGAAACCTACTGTTATGCCTAAGAAAAAACAAATTACATTGCCGAGTGCAGTTTAATGAGAAAACAGAGACTTTTCCTTCATACCTGGCATTGAACTCGGCACTTAGTAAGCCCAGTATATATTTGTTGAATAACAGAAGAAATCATGATCTAGTTGAGGGGCTAAGCTGTAAACATCTCTAAAGTTAAATAATGATATGAGACAGTAGCTTTAGAGACATATAAAGAAAAGTAAGTGGTAAGCTGCCCAGATGAGTAGAAATGAGAATAAACATTGTCAGCTCAAAGTAGAGTGAGACTGCTGTGGGCTAGAGCAGTCAGAGGAAGCTGACCTGAATCTTGGTGTAACAAGTAGACCCTCCACAGTTGACCATCTCCCTAAGTTGACCACCTCCTTAAGTGAACCTAATTCTCATAGACCAGGCAGGCACCACATATACCTATCAGTACAGCAGGCCTAGTTCCTTGTGTTGACCACCTCTGTTGACCAGTTTGTTACAGTCCCTTGGGTGGTCAGCGTACAGAGGTTCCTTGTAATACATTGGATTTTAAAATGTGAGAGTGAGGAGGGTGTGGGTAACAAGAGTGTGAACAAAGGGACGGAAATGAGAAATTAAGAAACTGTTCTGGTTTAGGATGAGGCAGCTGGAGGTGCAGCTGAATGAAAAGAGAGAGAGAGAGCAGGAAGCGTGATCCCCACAGTGTGCTGACCCTCTGTGTCGCAGCCTCACGTTAGGACGGGTGCCTGTGTTTCTCAGGAGTCTTAGTAGTGAAAAGAATTAATGGTTTTTCAACAGGCAATAATATAAAGAGGGAGTTTGGTACTTGTGAAGATCACATGGGACAGGTGTAGGATGGCTTCGGTCGGATTAGAGAATGGAATGTGACGGCAGAAATGGGGGTTAGAAGACAATATGGATATAAAATGAGAAAGGGCTGAGACAAAGAAAGGTCAGAGGTTAGAGAAAGAGCAGATTCCTTAAAACACCGTAAAGGAAGAGCTGAGGGCACTGATGACCCCGTAC
This sequence comes from Loris lydekkerianus, assembly GCA_963574355.1. Classification (NCBI taxonomy): domain Eukaryota; kingdom Metazoa; phylum Chordata; class Mammalia; order Primates; family Lorisidae; genus Loris; species Loris lydekkerianus. The sequence goes on from CAUYPK010118806.1 coordinate 44,832, forward strand.
AAAGGATAAGAGTGAGCTGATGAAAGTGGAAGAAGAGGGAATTTTCAGAACGAGGTGGGCATCCCTGGGTCATTTGCATTTTTAGCTTTTCTTGTTAACATCAAGTGTCTATAGGAAGATAGTCAGAAAAGAAAAGTTTAGATCCCTACTTTTTCAAAAAAGAAAAGAACTTTTTGACTCAAATCATGGTTGGGATCCATACGACATATACCCTAGGGCAGGCGTCCTCAAACTTTTTAAACAGGGGGCCAGTTCACTGTCCCTCAGACCGTTGGAGGGCCGGACTATAGTTTAACAAAAAAAACTATGAACAAATTCCTATGCACACTGCACATATCTTATTTTGAAATAAAAAACAAAACGGGAACAAATACAATTCACACCGCTTCATGTGGCCCATGGACCACAGTTTGAGGACACCTGCCCTAGGGGATGAATGGTTATGCATTTTTGTAGAATCTTGGCTTTACCAAATATCTTTTGGAGAGTCAAGCACCCACAGTGAGAGGAATCATGTACATGGTGATGAATCATTTATGTTGCAATCTGCTGGAATCTTTGAAAGACTTCAATGAGTTTGCAAAGAAGAGGCTAAGTGATAGGTGATTATACTTCAGTCACCAGGCTGCCAAGTTCTCTGCCAGTGGAATTGAAAGGAAATAGAACTACAGGAATTCTTTGGACATTTCCTAACGTGCCCCTAGATGTGCTTCAGAAAAAGGCGAACAGCTCCTGGCCAAAGAGGAACAGCTTAAAGAAAGCAAAGCCAAGACTGAAAATTGGCAGTTCTTTAAGAAATGGAGCCACATTGTTTAAGAGAGCCTGGTCTTCCTGTTTTGCATGATTAGCAAACACATTATGTATTTAACTGGCAAATATTTTTGGCAGTTCAGGACCTTGGTTTCAAGTCTACTTCCATACAGAACCCACCTACTCTAATTATGAAATTCAAATACTCCTATTCATATCCTAATCCCCACAGCCAATGTCTCTAAGACTATACAGTTAATCCTTCTCCAATGGAGGGAATAACAAGTCCCCTTCTGCCGAAAGCAATCAAAGTCAGCTTATTCCTTGAAAATACTGTCTGTTGACTAGATTCCTTTATTTATAGCCTATAGAACAAATAAAATAAAATGGAGCTTTCTGGCTTTGCCAAGTCAGATCAATTGATCCAGTATCTAAAGTATACTGGAGCTGGGTGTAGTGGTTCATGCCTGTAAATCTTAGCACTCTGGGAGGCTGAGGTAGGTGGATCACCTAAGGATTTCAAGACCCCAAGACCCTGTCTCTACTAAAAAAAAAAAAAAAAAGAAAAGAAAAGAAAGAGAAAACCATTGGGGCATTGTGGCAGGCACCTGTAGTCCCAGCTACTCTGGAGACTGAGTCAAGAGTGTCACTCAAGCCCAAGAGTTTGAGGTTGCTGTGAGCTACAGTGCCAAGGCACTCTACTCAGGGTGACAGTGAGACTCTGTCTCAAAACAACAACAAAAAAAAAAGTACGGAAGATGTGCAAAACCTTTGCATATCTTAGACCTATGTGGCAACTGTGGGTGAGCAACTTTATGCCCATACTGTTAAGAGATTATTGACTATCTACAGCAAAGTCACTGTCTATATTCACATGGTACACAGAACAAATACAGTCAATATTTCAGACCTGTTATTTTTGCACTAGGGGATTGCCTGGTTTGAATTATTTATAGCTGGGGTATGTCTGCTTTTCCAGAAGCAACAAAACCAATTCCTACTTGAAGAGAAACAAGAAAAAGGAAAGAGATTTGCAAAATGATTAAAAGGGAATAATTATACTTAGAGAGTTACCTTTGTTTTTCAAGTTTGGAACTGAAAAAACTTTGGTCCAATTGCTGCTTTACGACTTTCTGGTGCAAAAATAGAGAGTATTTCAGAGTGATCTTCAAAAAAAAAAAGAAAAAAAAACCTTGTACTCCTGGGACAAAAATTTTATTTTGGTAACATCAGAACATTTAATTGCCATTTTGCCTTCTCAAGTATAAGAAAGTCTAGTTTCTTAGGTGTGGTTCTTTAGTCATGTTGGAAATGCAGTTCCTAGAAGACTCTAGACTGAGCATGCTGGCTCACGCCTGTAATCCTAGCACTCTGGGAGGCCAAGGGAGCTGGATTGCTTGAGTTCAGGAGTTTGAGACCAGCCTGACCAAGAGTGAGACCCCTCCAAAATAGAAAAACTAGCTGGGCATTGTGGCAGGTGCCTATAGGTAGATAGGCAGAGGCAAGAAAGATCACATGAGTCCAGGAGTTTGAGTCCAGGAGTTTGAGGTTGCCATGAACTATGACGCTACAGCACTCTAGCCTGCAGCAACAGAGTGCAACTGTGTCAGAAAGAGAGAGAGGAAGAATCCTACAGTTTGTTAACTATAGAAATCGGCTATAACAGTCAGTTAACCACAGCCCTAACCCTTCGACTAGATCAGGCGTCCTCAAACTTTTTAAACAGGAGGCAAATTCACTGTCCCTCAGACCGTTGGAGGGCCGGACTATAGTTTAAAAAAAAACAACTATAAACAAATTTCTATGCACACTGCATATATCTTATTTTGAAGTAAAAAAAAAACAAAACGGGAACAAATACAATCACACCGCCTCATGTGGCCCACGGGCCGCAGTTTGAGGACCCCTGAACTAGATCATCCAATCGAATCACTAGAGCCCAGTTGCTATTAACAGTTTACAGACCAAAAAGAACAGATAAGTACTTCCTTGCCTTTAGTCCTTTCATCTCTTTTCCTCCTCAATTTCATCTCTATTTTGTTCTCATCCTCTGGTTCCTAAATAATCTGCAATACAATTTATTTTTTTGAGCGATCCCAAGTAGCTGGGGCTGCAGGTGTGGGTGCTAAGCCTGGCTCATTTCTTTCTATTTTTAGTAGAGATGGGGGTCTCCCTCTTGGTCAGGCAGGACTTGAATTCCTGAGCTCAAGCAATCCACCCACCATGGCCTCCCAGAGTGTTAGGATTGCAGGCGTGAGCCACCCTGCCTGCAGTACAGTCTTTTGAATCACCTCAGTGTTTTGTTAGCTACAGGTTGGAATCCCATTTTTATTGATGTTTTGCTGAACACCAAGCAGCTTCATTAAATTAAAATATATTTAAATGAAAATCTACTAGCATAGGGAATTTGGGTGAGAGGGAAAAAGAAAAGGAATACTACAGAGATTTTTATCTACTCAACTGTTGACACAAATATCTCTGTAAATATCGTCTGGGTGCAGTGTTATACCCCTACAGTCCCAGCTTCTAAGGAGGCTGAGCCCAGGAGTTGGAGGCCAGCCGAGGCAACATAGCAAGACCACATCTCTTAAAATATTTAAAACAAACAAGTATAGTCCCTCAATTTTTTTCAATAGGTACATTAATGAGCATTTTTCTTTTCTTTTTCTTTTCTTTCTTTTCTTTTCTTTTTTTTTTTCTTTCTTTTTTTTTTTTTTTTTGCAGTTTTTGGCCGGGGTTGGGTTTGAACCTGCCACCTCCAAGCATATGGAGCCAACATCCTACTCCTTTGAGCCACAGGCACCACCCAGCATTTTTCATTAGTAGCACGTTGGGCAGCCCATGGAGTACCGCAGTTGATAACACCATTTGTGGTAAATTGTACTTATTCACATATTTACTCTGTGTTTTTGGCTTCTAAGACCCCTCTTAGCCTAGGGAGCTTTTTAAAATCCCCAAATCCCTGGGCGGTGCCTATGGCTTAAAGGAGTAGGGAACCGACCCCATATGCTGGAGGTAGTGGGTTCAAATCCAGCCCTGGGCAAAAAACTTCAAAAAAAAAAAAAATCCCCAAATCCAGGCCATACTCATGCCAATTAAATCAGAATTTCTCCCAGGAGATTCTAGTGTACAGATAGCTGGAGGATCAGGGCGTCTCAAGACTTAATGTGGGCCAGGTGTGATGGCTTACACCTGTAATCCCAGCACTTTGGGAGGCTGAGGCAGAAGGATCTCTTGAGGCCAGAAGTTGGAGGCTACAGTGAGCTGTGATCACACCACTACACTTCAGCCTGGGCAACAGAGACCCTGTCTCTGAAAAACCAAGAAAACAAACAAACAAACAGGAAACACTTAATGAATATATGAATCACTGTGGATCTTAATCAAATGCCGATTCCTGAGTGTAGTTGTAGGATGGGAGGCAAGATTCTGCCCTTCTAATCAGGTCTCAGGAGAAGGCCAGTATGTGCCTCCCTGGTCCTTGACAGGCAAGGGAGAACCTGTTGCCTTAAGGTCCTTCTAGGTCCTTAACTGTGACCTTTGACTGAATCCAAATTTTATAGAGCAAATCCTCTTACTGAAAGGGGTGCAGCAGAGAAAGAGGAAGCTATTCTTGCCTCCTTTGGTGCTTAAAAAGAATATACTTGATCTTAGCCAAAGGGTCAGAAGTGATAACTTGAATAATCTTGAAATCAGAAGGCTGGGCTCAGCGCCTGTGGCTCAAGCGGCTGAGGCACCAGTCACATACACCTGAGCTGGTGGGTTCGAATCCAGCCCAGGCCCGCCAAACGAAATGACGGCTGCAACCAAAAAATAGCTGGGCGTTGTAGCGGATGCCTGTAGTCCCAGCTACTTGGGAGGCTGAGGGAGGAGAATCGCTTGAGCCCAGGAGTTGGAGGTCGCTGTGAGCTGTGATGCCACAGCACTCTACCCAGGGTGACAGCTTGAGGCTCTGTCTCAAAAAAAAAAAAAAAAAAGAAAGAAAGAAAAAGAAATCAGAAGGCCGCAGTTTCCCCACCCAGACTGGTCCCTATTACAATCATCTGGGAAAGGCTGGGCACAGTTGCTTACACCTGTAACCCTAGCACTCTGAGAGGCCAGGGCAGGTGGATCACTTGAGCTCAGGAGTTCGAGACCAGTCTGAGCAAGAGCGAGATGCCGTCTACTAAAGATAGAAAAAGTAGCCAGGCGTGGTTGTGGGCATCTGTAGTCCCAGCTATTCTGGAGCCTGAGGCAAGAGGATTGCTTGAGCCCAAGAGTTTGAGGTCGCTGTGAGCTGGGATGAGGCCATGGCAGTCTGCTCAGGACAACAGAGTGAGACTCTGTCTCAAAAACAAAAACAATCACCTGGGGAATTTCGCAAAAATACCAAGGCACAGACCCCCCCTACTTCAAGGAACCTGGGTCCTTGTGTTTCTAATTAGCTTCTGAGGTGATTCTAACATATAGCAAAATATAAGCACCACTGGCAGAGAGACTCTTGGCTCTGTCTGTACTCTGCCCTGCCTGTCCTTAGAGCTTTTTTACCTTTCCTGTTTCCTTTTCCTCCCCACTCTGAAATCCCAGAGTACAAATGTCAGAAGAATGTGGAAAAAGTCAGAACAATGAAGTCTTAATATAGTCTAACATCGGGTGTACAAAATGCATTGCTCAATTGAAAAAATAAACAGTTCATATGGTAAATATATTCCACACAACAGCTCAGCCCAAGGCTCTCTGACTAGCATGAGGATAATTGAAATTTTATTTGCAAAATTTCACTTTGATTCATGTAATGCGTCAATCATGGTTATTTTTCCCTTCCACACTTTAAATATATTGCATTTGAATTCTCTCCTTGCTTGCGTGGTTTCTGAGAAGTTGTGTAATTCTTATCTTTGTTCCTCTCTAGGATTTTTCCCCCACCCCCTGCTTCACTGAAGATTGTTTATCTTTGATACTCTGCAGTTGTTTCTTGCTCTCTTCTCCTTCTGCAAGTTCTGTTTTTGGTAGTTGTCCTACAGTTCTTGGATATTTTTGCTCCTTTTTTCCCCTTAGCTTTTTTTTTTTTTTTTAATTGAAGCAGAGTCTGACTTTGTCACCCTTGGTAGAGTGCTGTGGTGTCATAGCTCAGAGCAACCTCAAACTCTTGGGCTCAAGCGATCTCTTGCCTCAGCCTCCCTAGTAGCTGGGACTATAGGCACCTGCCACAACGCCTGGCTATTATTTTTGTTTGTTTGTTTAGCAGGCCCTGGGCAGGGATGGAACCCACCAGCCCTGGAGCATGTGGCTGGGGCCCTAACCACTGAGCTATAGGTGCCCTTCTCCTTAGCTTTTCTTAGCATATTCTCAAGTTCTGAGCCTCTTTCCTCTACTGTGCTTAATCTACCACTGAGTTCATCAAAGATATCCTTTATTTCTGTTAGTGGTTTTGATATCTAGATTTCGTTTGGGTTCTTTCTAGAATTTCCATCTCACTGCTTATACTGCCCATCTGTTTTTACATGCTGTATACTTAAGTATTTGAGCTTTTAGCACATTAACCATAGTAGTTTTAAAACCCTATTCTGATAATTTCATTGTTTCCGCCATATGTATATCTGGTTCTGATGCTTGCTCTGTCTCTTCAAACTGGTTTTTGCCTTATAATTTCTTTGTTGAAAGTCAGATGTTGGCTCGGTGCTTGTAGCTCAAGCGGCTAAGGTGCCAGCCACATACGCCAGAGCTGGCGGGTTTGAATCCAGCCCGGGCCTGCCAAACAATGACAACTACAACCAAAAAATAGCTGGGCATTGTGGCGGTCTCCTGTAGTCCCAGCTACTTGGGAGGCTGAGGCAAGAGAATCACTTAAGCCCAGGAGTTGAAGATTGCCGTGAGCTGTGATGCCATAGCACTCTATCCAGGGCGATAGCTTGAGGCTCTGTCTAAAATAAAAAGGAAAGAAAATCAGATATTATATACTAGGTAAAAGGATTTCTGATGAATAGATCTTTGATGATGGGGTAGTGAGGTGGGTGTGTGTGAGAAGCATTCTACAGTCCTGTGATCAGGGCTCAGGCTTTAGTGAGTCTGTGCCCCTGGGCCGTGAGCACCAGATGTGTCTCTCAGTTTTACCCACCCCAGCCTCACACGGGACAAGGTGGCTGAGGCGGTTCCAGCTGCGTATTTCCCTTCCCTGGGATCTTATAGGTGCTGATCAAGCCCCAGCAGGTTAGGTTCTGGTAAAACAGTTTCTCTTAAAGGGCAGGTCTTGTTAAGAATGTATTTTAACATGGTTACAATTGGAGGGGGAAGGTGGGGGGAAGGAAGCCTGCACAAGGCTGCCATTACAGAGAGACTGACAGTGGTGACTATATATCCACCTTTGGATCAACTGTCTGAGCACTGAGAATCCAGTGAAGGAGAGATCGAAGTGGAACCAGCTGCTCAGCAGGGCTGCAGGTAGTTAGGTAAGGTGCCCACATGAGGGGAAGGGAGAAAATCCCCGATTCCGCACTTCCCTTTAGGACACCGCAACAGGAGCCACAGGAGGGCCCTCGGGGCTGCTGGAGACCTGATGGGGTGATGCAGTGCCACTGAATTGCTCTGCAAAGAAGAGACAACTGGCTTGCAAGGCCTGAGCACTGTGACTAGTACCATTATAACATCCCAACCCTGAACGGCTACTTTTGCCCAGGGGTCAGTTCTGTGACTGTGGCCTCTCCCTTGCCCCTGCCAGGTAGGGAGGGAATGGGGAATCTCAGTGCTCACATGTGTCCCAAGAGCAAGTAATGTGCACCCTGACAACCACTGCTGACATTACGAGCCCTGGAAAAAGCAGAGACCAAAGGCCCAGCACCTGCTGCAGTGGCCTGGGTGGTCCTGCTCAACTGCCTTTCTGGGGGGACCAGAGTGGAACATGTGCCCATAGCCCTTGACACCCACTGCCCATTGCCAGGGCAGCTGGACCACTGCTGCCACTGATGCCACAAGGCACAAGGCACAAGTGGGATGAAAGCCAGTGTAGCCACAGCCTTTGGATCTGGGCTGTCTATACACCATGGTGCCCTGAGCTGTGCCCTGCCCTACTCACATGCTCTATTCCCAGTCCAGGGACTTCCCTGGCCACAGAGTGTGTGTGTGTGCGCACGTGTGTGTGTGTGTGCACTCTACCCTGTGTGGGTACTGCCACCTGCAGACTTGCTTCATCACAAGTAGGAGCTCTGCCCCATGGGTCTGCTCTATCCTGGGGTCTCACTTCACTCTGCATGAGCTGTGACCTGCTGGCCCTGTCTATATCAGGGGCCACTGTGCCTTGTGGCCTTTGGACCTGCATGCATGCCTGCTGTGCCCAGCGGACCTCCTCCATCCAGTATTCATGCCCTTTCTTACCAGCCAGTTCTACCTTGTGTGTGCACCTGGCACCAAGGTCTGGCCCTGCTGCAGTGGCCTGTTGACAATGTGACAACCACAAGGGAGGCGGGGACATGCAGCATAGCACCAGCAATAAAGGCTCACAGTAAATCTTCCTCTCCTCCTTGTTCAAGCGTTCAGAATAGGGCCCAAGTACAACATCCAGGGATCCATTTCTATCTTCGCAGAGCAGCAAAGATTCCAGCAGAGGAGACATGTAAATATTTGATATTGTTCTCTGTTTTGAGCTGATAGAAGCAGATCCAGATGAAAATGTGCCAGCATAAAAACTCCAGCAATATGAGCCCTCAAGGGATCATCACAGCTCTCCAGTAATGAGCTTCAACCAAAAAGAAATCGTTGAAATGGGGTGGCACCTGTGTCTCAAAGTGGTAGGGTGCCGGCCCTATATGCCGGAGGTGGTGGGTTCAAACCCAGCCCCAGCCAAAAACTGCAAAAAAAAAGAAAAAGAAAGAAAGAAAGAAAGAAAGAAAGAAGAAAGAAATCGTTGAAATGACAAATACAGAATTCAGATTATGGGTGGCAAGTAATTTTAATGGAATTGAGGAGATGATCTCAGTGATCCCAAGATGATTTCAAAGGAACCAAAACAATAATATAGGACATGAACAGGAAATTCACTAAAGAGATGTTAGAAAAGAGAAAACAAAACTGAGAGAAATGAAAGACTCATCTAGGGAACTTCAAAATACATCAGAAAGCTTTAACAGACTAGACCAAGAAGAAAGAATTTCAGAGGTTTAAGACAAGCATTTTGAAGTAATCCAGTCAATAAAAAAATGCAGAAAAAAGAACAAAGAAGAATGAACAATCACTGACAAAAATATGGGATTATGCAAAGTGAACTAATATAAGAATTATATAAAACTAATTTATAGCTTTCATATGAAAGCTATAACCCAATTATAACCTAAGAATATGGGGAAAGGGGAAAGGCAGGGGAGGGTAGGGAGGAGGGTTGGTGGAGGGAGGGTAATTGGTGGGACCACACCTACAGTGCATCTTACAAGGGTACATGTGAAACTTACTAAATGTAGAACATGAATGTCTTAACACAATAACTAATAAAATACCATGAAGGCTATGCTAACCAGTTTGATGAAAATATTTCAAATTGTATATAAAACCAGTGTATGGTGCCCCATGATTGCATTAATGTACACAGCTATGATTTAATTAAAAAAAAAAAAATGATAGGTATCCCTGAGAGAGAAGAAGAAAAAGCAATAAGCATGGAAAACCTATTTGAGAGAATAATAGAGGAATACTTCCTTGATATTGCTAGTGATTTAGATATCCCAATACAAGTTGGTCATTGAACACCTGGAAGGTTCATAACAAATAGGACATCACCAAGACATATAATGATCAGCCTGACCAAATTCAAAGTGAAGAAGGAAACCCTACAAGCAAGCTGTGAGGTGAAAGCAACAAGTTACATACAGAGGAAAGCCCATCAGACAAACAGCAGACGTCTCAGCAGAGACCTTTCAATTAAAAAGGGATTAAGGTCCCATTTTTAGTCTTCTTAAACAGAATAACTGCCAGCCAAGAATTTTGTATCCTATAAAACCAAGTTTCATAAATGAAAGGGAATAAAGTCTTTCCCAGACAAGCAATTACTAAGGGAATTAGTCACTGCAAGACCTGCCCTATAAGAAATACTTAAAAGTGCTATATACATGGAAAAAAAAAAAAAAAAACAGTCAATCCCCACCATTATTAAAACACCTGAAAGTGGGCAGCACCTGTGGCTCAAGGAGTAGAGCTCCAGCCCTATATACCAGAGGTGGCAGGTTCAAACCCAGCCCAGGCCAAAAACTGCAAAAAAAACCAAACAAACAAACTCTGAAATTTAAAACTCACAAATCTTATAGAACAGTAGCACAGGGGAGCAAACAAAGCAACTAGGTATCATTCAACATGATAAACAGAAAAGTATCTCACATATCAATACGAATACTGACAGTAAATGGTCTTAATACTGCTCTTAAAAAATATGGGCTGGGGGCGCCTGTGGCTCAGTGAGTAGGGCGCCGGCTCCATATACCGAGAGTGGTGGGTTCAAACCCAGCCCTGGCTGAACTGCAACCAAAAAATAGCCGGGCATTGTGGTGGGCGCCTGTAGTCCCAGCTGCTCGGGAGACTGAGGCAGGAAAATCGCAGAAGCCCAAGAGCTGGAGGTTGCTGTGAGTCCTGTGATGTCAGCACTCTACTGAGGGTGGTAAAGTGAGACTTTGTCTCTACAAAAAAAAAAAAAAAAAAAATTGGCTGGCAAAAGAGACCCTAGAACAACTGTGCTTGATAGATGCATATAGAACACTCCATCCCAAAGATAAAGAATATACATTCTTCTCATCATCCCAAGGAACATTCTCCAAAATTGATCATATCCTAGGACACAAAACAAACCTCAACAGAATCCAAAGAATTGAAATTTTACCGTGTATCTTCTCAGACAATAAGGCACTAAAGTTGGAAACTCAACTCTAAAAAAAATGTTCAACCCCACATAAATGCATGGAAATTAAACAACCTTCTGTTGAATGACAGATGGGTGCAGGAAGAAATAAAATAGGAAATCATTAACTTCTTTGAGCATAACAATAATGAAGACACAAGCTACCAAAACCTGTGGGATACTGCAAAAGCAGTTTTGAAAAGAAAATTTATCACTTTAGATGCCTACATTGGGAAAAACAGAAAGAGAGCACATCAAAAAACTCACAAGCCATATTATGAAACTGGAAAAAGAAGAACAATCTAAGCCTAAACCCAGTAAAAGAAAAGAAATATCCAAAATCAAATCAGACATCAATGAAATTGAAAACAAAAGAATCATTCAAAAAATTAATGGAACAAGGAGTTGGCTTTTTGAAAAAATAAATAAAATAGATAAAACTTTGGCCAGACTAACTAGAAATAGAAAAGTAAAATCTCTAGTAACCTCAATCAGAAATGATAAAGGGGAAATAACAACTGATCCCACAGAGATACAAGAAATCATCTCTGAATACTACCAGAAATTCTATGCCCAGAAATTTGACAATGTGGAGAAAATGGATCAATACTTGGAATCACAGCCTCTCCCTAGACTCAGCCAAGAAGAAACAGAGCTCCTGAACAGACCAATTTCAAGTACTGAGATTAAAGAAAAAATAAAAAAGCTTCCAACCAAATAATGCCCTGGTCGAGATGGCTTCACACCAGAATTCTATCAAACCTTCAAGGAAGAGCTTATTCCTGTACTGCAGAAATTATTCCAAGAAATTGAGGAAGAAGGAATCTTCCCCAATACATTCTATGAAGCAAACATCACCCTGACACCAAAACCAGGAAAAGATCCAACAAAAAGGAGAATTTCAGACCAATTTCACTCATGAATATAGATGCAAAAATTCTCAACAAAATCCTAGCCAATAGATTACAGTTTATCATCAAAAAAGTCATACATCATGATCAAGTAGGTTTCATCCCAGGGATACAAGGCTGGTTTAACATATGCAAGTCCATAGACGTTATCCACCATATTAACAGAGGCAAAAATAAAGACCATAGGAGCCTCTCAATAGATGCAGAAAAAGCATTCGATAAAATCCAGCATCCTTTTCTAATTAGCACACTGAAGAGGATAGGCATAGGTGGCACATTTCTAAAACTGATTGAAGCTATCTATGACAAACCCACAGCTAATATTTTATGGACTGGAGTAAAACTGAAAGTTTTTCCTGGAAGAACTGGAACCAGACAAGGTTGTCCTCTGTCACCTTTACTATTCAACATAGT
>CAUYPK010118810.1:0-24611 GCA_963574355.1 Loris lydekkerianus
GCTATAACCCAACTATACCACAAGACTATGAGGAAAGGACCAAGGAAGGGGAAGGGAGGGGGGAGGTTTGGGTGGAGGGAGGGTGATGGGCTGGGCCACATCTATGGTGCATATTTTTATCTATAATAAAAAAAAAAAAAAAAAAAATCGGAGCGGATGGGATCATAGTGCTGTGAGCTCCCCATGGAGGAGACGGCGTTTCCCGCAGCTTGAGGACTGCAACTGCTTCACTGAGCTTCATCTGGGTGTGATTCTCCCACCCTTTAAGTAGCAAGATCTTGTCACCCTTTATAAGGATGGACACGCTCTGAATATCTATTCCAGAGAAGTCTGATTTTAGAGAGAGAAGAATCAGGCAGGAGAAGTTCTTGCTTGGGTGGGCATTTTATTGAGTGTGCCCTTTGGAACACCAGCCTGCTCAAAATTTTAGGCATGACCCTATGAACCCTGTTATTAATATTATACTAAATTCTGCAAATATCTTCAGTGACACTAAGCCTTGAGTTGTTTCAACTACGTCTGTAGTTATAACCTTTTTAACATTTATGGTGGTGTCACACTGTCCTGTTTAAAGTACCATGGTGAGCAAAGCTGTTTGTGCCAAGTGACAGCACTGGGGTGAAAAGATGCCTCTAAAGTTGACCTTCCAGGAAATAAAAGTCTGATCCATCCCTTACGATGCTGAGGTCCCAACGAGCCACTGTTCTGGATCTCAGGATCCAAAATCTCCCAGGTGAGGCCTTTCCCTGTGAGGTCTTTAGGAGCAAGCATGTGGTCTGATTCCCAGGGAAGTCATGTTCCTGGGTGGCATTTTCATTTCATGGGCCTCACATCATTTCTTTTCTCCTTTCTTTCTTTTTTTTTGATACAGAGTCTCCCGCTGTTGCCCTGGGTAGAGTGCTGTGGTGTCACAGCTCACAGCAACCTCAAATTCTTGGGCTTAAGCCCTCCCAAGTAGCTGGGACTACAGGCACTTACCCTAATGCCCGGCTGTTTTTGTTGTTGCAGTTGTCATTGTTGCTTTAGCTGGCCTGGGCCAGGTTCAAACCTACTGGCCTCTGTGTGTGTGGCCTGAGCCCTATCCACTGAGCTGCTGGTGCTGCCGGCCTCACATCATTTCATCTACCTGACCAACAGCTACTGGGAGGGGCCTGGAAGAGGGGCAGGATCCGCCAGAGCCAGTCCAAAAGTGCAAACATTAAATTATCCCATGTGTTTATTTATTAAAGACTTATTGAGCATTTTCTGTGGGAGAAACATGAACCGCAGTAATGGCCAGTGTCTGAATCTGTGACAGGGATGGACGTGGTACAACTTGGGTTCTCTGGAAACTGATGCTGAGTGTGGGCTCGAGATGTTTATTATGGGATCAACACCTGATCAAGGAGGGGCAGAGATATGAGGGATAAGTCAAGGGCCCATGTAGGCACCGCAAAATCTCAGCCAGCCCAGCAGGGAGCTCTGGAGTGAATTTGTCCAATAGAGTTAATCTCTTTGGGCTGAAATGACTGGGCCCCCATCTCACTCTGTCATCAGATGCAGGCTGTCTCAGTTAGGGTGACCTTGGAGGAGGCCACTCTCTGTAGCTGAGCCTGTCCTGAGGAGCTATCAGCTGGGGACTTTCCATTAAGCCCACTCCCTGGAGCTGGGCCATATCCTTCCCTGAAGGGGGACTGTGCCAGGGCATCTCCATGGCTGGCACAGCTTGATGAAGGAATTTGAGTTTGATTTGAACCCTGACGGGCCAGCCAGGCTTTGGTTGGCAGAGAGGAAGAGGAATGACTTGTCAGGTGAGTGGAACAGTGGGAGCACAGGTATGGGGGTAGGAAAAGAGAATGCTGTAGTCAAGAGGCAGGATGGACGGCATCCCAGTGTGGATACCTGGGTATCCACGGGAGCCCATCACCGTGACCTTCCTGCTTGTTTGCTTTCTAGTTATCCTCTGAAGCCTGTTGTACCCACCTGCTCTAAGGAAGCCAGGCCAACCCGGGGACGTGACTTTGTTTGTTGTCCTCCAGCCAGTTCTTCTTAGGCAACTGGGGGGGATTATCTGCTTCTTCCTGCAGGAGGTCTGGATTTTCAAGGCTCAGCTCATCCTTGACCAAGGTTAAGGTGACTTTTTGGGCAAATGACCAGGGCTTGGAGAATGTCCCTGGGCCTGATCACTCATGGACTCTTCTCAGGGGCACAGGAGATCTGGGTAGAGCATCCCCAACTCCCAAGCTTGGCGTAACCCCATCCCCAGCATCTGGGCCAGAAGCCACCAGCCGGGCAGCCTCTATTGCTGGGCACCCTTCAGATTGTGACAGGCTGGGCTTGGGCCTGGTAGGCTAATCTGTCTTGATTTCTCAGATAGCTCCATAGTGAAGGGACTGTCACAGGCAGTGACTCTGCTCAGTTACTCTGGTGGTCTGCTCAGCTTGGCACTGGGTAGAGGGGAGGGTCAGGAGCCCAGAGAAACTTCATTCCATGGTAGCAGCTTTCCCAGGACCATCCAACTTCCTCCCAACCCCAGCCTTACCCACGAGTGTCTTCCTCTCTTTCCCACCTGTCCCATTTGCTTCCCCAGCCTCCCATGATCCTTTGCTTCTCCAGCCCTTGCTGCCTCTTGGCTGACGGAGGCCCGTACCTCCAGTCCCTATTGTGTCAAGTTGGATTTCCTCTCGTGTGTCCTCAGAAGCCCTGGTTTGGGTGCTGTTGTTGTATTTGGGGATTTGACGAAGGAGGAGAGATTGAGTGGCCCTGTGGCCTGTCTGTGCTAGCCTCCCTCAGCTTTGACTGATGGTTGTGATGACATCTGTGGACAGTAAGCAGGTCTCTGGTGTGATTGAGTTTCCTGAGTTATTCCACATCAGCATTCAAGAAGCCATTCTCTGGCTGCTAATTGTGCTAGCTGGTACCTGGTGCTGGGTTTGGATTTCATTTCCCTCTCTTGGTCTCTCTCTCCCTCTCCATGCTGAGTCCCATTAGGAAATATCACATAGCTAAAGTAACAGTTATAGTACCAGTAGAGTAATAGAAATAACTAGAAACTTTCATGAAAGGATCTTGTTGAAATTGGTCATCCATAGGTATTTTTCTGATCAACAAATGAACCATAAGCTCCTTTGAGCAATGGCAAGACCTTTATATTTTGTTAATTTTGCCGTGTGTGCTTGTAATGCATGTGTGTGTGTGTGTGTGTGTTTGTGGAGGGTGTACAGAAAGGAGATATGGCAGACCCAGAGGTGGATTATTTTGGTTTAAAATCCCTAGCACAGCTCAACTGACCCATGGGGCCTGCCTCAGCGGCACACACCAGCTTTAGGTTGCTGGATATTCTTGGAGCTTGCTTTATAGAAAGTGAGATATTAGCCGGATTTTTTTCCTGTGGCCTTCTTGATCTTTTCTGAACCTAAATAAAGCTTGCTTGCCATCTTTAAATGCTGCTGGGTGGATGGCCCTTGATGTTGGGATTCCAGAATTCTGGTCCTGTCTGGGGCAGCCTTGGGCATCCATCCATCACAGGGGTGCTCAGACAACCTCAATTGGGTTGCTATAGAAACCAAACCTAACCGTGTGCTGCAAGTCTGCTTAGTGCTCCATGTCCTGCCCCTGTCTTGGGAGATAATGTTGATGGTGGAACTGTTGTTCACTGCTCAAGTGGGAAAGTTTCTCTGTCATTCAGCAAGGCCTTTTGAGGACCCAGCCATGGCCGGGAGTCAGTAACTCTTGGGGTCTGTTTTTCCCTTTGCTCAGGAAAGCTTCAGAGCTTCTTAGTTTCAGAGAGGCTGCCCAGCTGCTCCCCACTGGGACAGGGAGTCCTCTATCCTTTCTGAATGCCTGGGAAACTCCCAGGATAGCCTCTAGAGGGGCTGGGATCCCCAGGGTTGATAGCTACCCTGAGGACAGCCTCTACCTCTCAGCATGGGGGACAAGCTAGGCACATCTGTATGGCATCATAGCATTTTATAGCTCAGGGACCAGCTGATAAGATAGTGAACAGAATTACCATGTGGCAAATTAAGGTGGCTCCAAGTCGGCTAACAGGTGTCATTTCATTATTAATTCCAATCAAGTCATTAGTTGCTATTTATGTATCTAGCTGCTTGGCTACCTATGCCCTACTTCATCTGGCTGCTGCAGCATTTGAAGAAGAGAGAAAAGGCCTCTTTCTTCTTCCCCTCCTTTTGTTATCCTTGGAGAATTTACTGTGGCCAAACACTGGGGAGTCTCAGGACTAAGCCTTTTCCCAGAGCAGGAGTGTGAACAAGTTGTCACAATAATTCCATATGTAAAATGTAAGAAGCCCCACATGCATTATGTAAGCGCCTACTGTGTGCCTGTCACCTTTTTAGATTAGAGCCTTGTAGTCTGAAAACAATCCCTTGTAGAAATGCACTTTTATACCCATTTCTCAGGTGAGGAAACTGAGGATTGGAGAAGGTAAAGGAAGCACCAGCATTTGCCCAGCTAGGAAGTGGCATAGCTAAAATTTGACCCCCAGATTCCTAAGTGTGCTCATTCGTGTTCCACCTGAGATCCAGGGCAGTGCCAGTCAGGGCTGATTGATTCCCTGGGGCTGCGGGCTCTGTGCTCACAAGGAGCTTCCATTCTCTCCAGCTGTCAGCGTCTCACTCTGCCCTCTGCGATCTCCATGAAGTGTAGCCCAGTCATGATCACGTACGCTGTGACCACAGCCCATAAAGAGCTCTGAAAATGCCCATGAGCAGGGTTAGTGTCCCAGAAGCCTGCTGGGACACTGAGAAGACCCTTACTGTCTCTGAGAGGGACAGCCTTTCCTGCTCCTTGGGGAGTCATTCTGGCCCCTCTGTGGGAGACTTTTGGACCCCAGAGTCTTTTCCCTTCTCCTGGTTGCCCTATCTGCATGTAAGCACCCACCAATCCTGAATCCCAGTGTCACCATGGTCTCGTGTCTCTGGGCAAACACATTAGCTAAAAAGCAAACCTGTGTTCCGAAGAGGGCTCTCCCACATCTTGGCCACTTGTGCTGAGTGAGAGGCTCTGTGCCAGGGAGAAGGGAGATGACAGAGCATAAACAGCAGGTGTTAGACACTTAGGACCAGGGTCCTCAGGCACAGAGATTGAATGTGCAGACTCTGGTGAACACTTGGCCCTTTCTGAGTCCAATGCATATGGGGTATGAGGAGTGAGACTTAGATAAAAGCTGCCAGTGATGCATCTTAGCTAGCACTTGCTGTGTGCCAAGCTGTGGGTAACACCCTTTCTCTATTGTCTGCCAACAGGTCCTCAGAAACAATCCCAGGAAGCCAGTACCGTTATCATGCCCATTGTACAGATGAGGACACTGAGGTACTGAGCCTCTCGCCTGTGGTTTTAACTAGTGAAGTAGCAAGCTCAGGAGGATAAATCAGGCTCTTCTGCTTTCAGCTCTGGGTCCCCATTATGATTGAGTAGGGTGGGGAGGTGGGATAAGAGAGGGCATACCTGTAGCATACAAAAAGCCCCCTCTGGATGGAGAGGCAACAGGTTGGGTAGGCCCTGGGAATGTTCACTCCGTTCACCTCCTGCTTCTGGGTCTAGAGGAATCTACTCCTTAGGGCAGCTGATCTAAGCTGGGAGTGGGATCTAAGCTGGGGTAGAAGTGAAGGCTGAATGTCGGTGCAGTGGGGGGTAAGGTGGGAAAAGTCTTGGGTGACTGGATGTAGGTCTTGGCCCATGGCAAGGAGATACTTAAAGCAAATGGACTTTTCCAGTCTTCCAAGTGATGTCCTTTCCGAAACTCATCCCCATTCTAAGAGACATGAGTGACCCCGGCACATCTCCCTGCTGACTCAGCTGGGAGGGACAGTCCCCAGCAGATCAAGGGCAGTTCTGAAGCTGTCCTGAGCTTGTCTGGCTCAGGTGGAAGGAAAATAGCCTGGATGGAGGGAGTAAAATCCATACTCCCCACTTCTGCCAACTGGTGACCCTGTCTTTGTTTGCAAGACTGAAAAAAAAATACAGCCTATTGTCCAATGCTTCTATTTATAGCCACCAAATAATTAAGCAGATCAGCCTGAAGGGGCTGCCTGGCTGGTAGACCATATGGTGCGTGAGCAGGGAGGCCGAGTGGTTAATAGGAGGGGAGAGAGAGTCTGGAGAGCCTCTTGTTGATGTTCATGCTTCGTTTCTTCCCAGTGTTTTTGGTCAACAGAAAGACTAAAAATGGCATTAAAAAAATGCTGTCCACTGGATGTGACCCTGCAGAGGGAGGCGGGGTGGGGGGGGTTTGGATTGGATTTGCTTACTTCCCTGATGACACAGAGTGCCAAAGTCTAAATAATCCTATGAAGAAACCCAACTGAAGACTTCCAGCTGAAGCCCCCCTTCCTAGTTCTCTCTGAGGAGTACTGTGACCTTGACCACCTGTTTTCCTCTGCCAAGGTCCAAGGGCTTCTTGGACAACACTTGAGAGAACTGTGTCACCAGCAGACGTTCTGGTCATGCTACTCCTCTACCCTCAAGCTTCTCCGTAGCTCTATTACTCACAGGGGAAAATTCAGACCTGGCCTTGACAAACCTCTCCTGCTTCGCTAAGCCATCCTTAGTCACTTGGGACTCCACCTGTCTCCAAACATGGGAGCTGACCCTCTGAATTTTGACTCTTGCTGGAATGTTCTCTCTCCTGCCACGCACTCTCTTGTTCAAATCCTGCTCACCCAGAAAAGCCAGTTCTGCACAGCCTCCTAGCTTCCTCCAGTCTCAGAATGATGTCACAGTTGTGTGTGTGCATGTGTGTTTTTCCTTTTCTGGACCTTTAGAGCCATTTGTCTGAATACTTTCATTTGGCAATTTATCATGTTCTCCCTGGCAATCTCTTTCCCACAATTATCTCAGCTAGTTACTTAAATATTTTATTAGCATTTAAGTCTTCACATTTGTCCTGTTCTTTCCCCTGGTCTGAGTCTTCCTGGAGGGTAGAAGGGGGCATCTTTGGGCTTCCCTAGCAAGCCCCATTTTGTGGTGGTCACCCTCGCCGATTCCAGGACCTGCTGCCCATATTTCTTTCGTCTTCACTCCGTGTCTTACTAAGCTTACGACCTGTTCATGCCTCAGTGTCCTCACCTGTACAGTAAGGATAAAAGGCACACCCACTTCACGGAGTTAATGTGAGGATGAAAGGCGCTAATACACGCAAAAGGCTTCAGGTCAGGGCTCCCGTCTGCAGAGCCCATCGGTGCGCCGCTTTCCCGTCCTCCCAGCACCTGCTGCCCGGACACAGGGGAAGGGCCAGAACTTGCTTGTTCTTTTTATTCGGTGTGGTGTCCTTTGCACCGATTAGAAAGCTCTGACCCAGAGAGGGTAAGACGTTTCTTAAGGTCAGACATCAAGAAGTGGTGGGAGCTTATGGTGGCAGGGCTGAGTGTCCAGGGCTCTCAGGCCCCCACCCCAAGGCCTTTCTTCTCATTGTGGACCTGTTGTGTGGTTTTTACTTTGCAGAGGGCACCAGAGAAGCTGCTTTTTATGGCTGAACAACTTTTCCATGAGTCAGATGGACAGAGGGGTTCATCCACCTTGCAGGACATTGCATTCTTTGGGTCTGGTGTCCTCTTTAGGTGCACAAAGAAGCTGTCGTTGGAAATTTTCCTGCCAACCTTCCCACCCCACTCCTGCATGCCCCCTGCAGGGCCACGGGCTGCTATTACAGTCCCACTGGACAGGTGGCAGGGCTCTGAAGGGAGGTATGGCTGTTCTTTTCCAAGTGCTGCCTCTAGCCATTTTCACAAAGACGACAGGCTGTTGTCACCCTTAGTGTTCAGGGAGGTATTTTGAGGTGGTGAGGTTTCCCCAAGTACTCTTCCCTGTCTGCTTTATGCCAGGGGAGAAATCACAGTTGGTTGGGGTGGGGGAAATGTGTGCTGTGACGATGTGCACAGATGTTCCCGGATCAACAACACTCCACCTGGCTCTGCAGCCCCGAAGGGAATGGGATGAGTGGGCTTCAGAAGATGCCAAATTATTTCTGATTCAGAAATGGCAACGTCTGAGCTCAGCCTCAGAAGTGCTTTTTAGGCTGCTTTTCAAATGGAACCAAAGGAGACAGTGTTTATTTCAATTTGTGATAAAGAAATACAGTAAAACGTGATATTCATGGTGGAATGTAGTGGGCGGGGACACAGGTGTTCTCTGTGAAATCCTGTCAGCCTTGGTGCATGTTTGAAAATTTTGCTAATAAAATATTGCAGGGAGAAGAAGAGTGAGGACTTTGTAACTGACCGCCTTGGTAGCCAGTCCTGGCTCTGCCTCCTTCCAGCTGTGTGGCTTTGGCCATATTGCTTAATTTCTCTGAGCCTTACTTTCTTCCTTGGTAAAAATGGAGTGAATCATAGAACATATTATAGGGCAATAAGATGATACATTTGAAGTACTTCTTAGGTAGAGATTTGGGACAGTGCATTTAATATCCAACTGATGGATAGCAGCTATTACTGTTCTTATCAAACGGAGGGCTTTGTTTGGAGAGGATCTTAGATGAGGCCATTTCACTAGGCAATTAGAAGGTTGTTAGTAACCTGAAAGCATAATTCTAGGAGTGCAGTGGGGTAGGAAATACAAGTCAGATGATGGAATTTAAATAGAGAGGAGCACGGTTGGAGAAGGTTCAGAAGGTTTGTTAGAAGTAGGAAAGAGGGCTGGGGTGAGAGCCTGGGAGGAGGGCATTTGGGGAATAAGCAGATGGGCCACAGGGAGAAAGAGAGAAAAGGAAGGAGGACAAGTTACAGATGCGACTTACTCCTTAAAGTGTGGGCCCCATGGCAGGTGCGTCACCTGGGAGCCTGCTAGAAATGCAGAATGCTTGTGCACATGGAGGTTAGAGAAGCTTCAAGCTGGGATTCATGATGGAGTCCAGGACTGGAAAAGCCTCAGAAGCCCAGTCTCATATCCTGGGTTAGAGGAATTGAGTCACTTTTCCCTGGGGCCAAGGAACCTCAGATGGACCCACAGCAGGGACCACTAGTGAGGTCTGGTGAGTTCTGCCCAGGAGTTTCAGATCATCGTTTTCCTTGCCACCCTTCTACAAATCTCTTCTGAAGACAGAAATGGTGTCTTGGGGGAGTCACAGGGTCAGCAACACCTGTTCCGTGCAGTGATGGAGCAGGGGCTTGACACCCCCGCACTGTCAGAGAAATTATGCAGCATCTAACTCAGAGACCATGTCCATGTTCTGTGCCACTTTCTTTCAGGGTATTCACTTTTTTTTTTTTTTTTTTTTTTAAAGTCTGATGCTAACAAAAAACTAAGAGCGTCCACATCAGGATATAGATTTTTAGCTTCTTTGAACTGGCAGCATGGAGCCCAGTTCTTAGCTGGGGCTGAATGCCAGCTGCCCCTTAGGCCTGGGCGTTCAGTCTCTAGGCCACCACAGTCCCTGAGGACCCATTCAGTTCTGTTCTCAACCTAACTCTTCAAAACATTTTAGCTTATCCCCCCTAGTTGAAGGCAGTCTCTTATCTTAAGGAAGAGGAAATAGTTGGCTTGGTTAAGGGATGTTCCTGAGGTCACTCATTTTGTCCCTAGAGTATGGTCCTAGCTCCCAGTGCTGGCCTGCTGCCTCTGCGTCCCACAACCTCTCTTCTGTGGTGTCCAGGCACTGCCATGAGAAGCTCCATGAAATTCAGAAACCTGGTCCAGTGGGCCTTGGTTCTGATTCTCAGGAGGCCCCTGGGGGATGTGTTAGGGATCATATGTAGCACTTTTTATAAAATAATCACAAACCCAGTTCCCCTTGGTGAGTTGTTCTGAATTTTTTCTTTCTTTCTTTCTTTTTTTTTTTTTTTTTAATTAAATCATAGCTGTGTACATTAAGGTGATCATGGGGCACCATACACTGGTTTTATAAACCGTTTGACACATTTTCATCACACTGGCTAACATAGCCTTCCTGGCATTTTCTTAGTTATTATGTTAAGACGTTTACATTCTACATTTACTAAGTTTCACATATACCCTTATAAGATGCACACACACAGGTGTAATCCCACCAATCACCCTCCTTCCTCCCTCTCTCCCTTCCTTATATTCTTTTTAGTAAATTATCTCAAGAATGGAAGAAAAAGTATCCAATGTACTCAGCCCTACTATGAAACTAATTTATGGCCTTCATATGAAAGCTATAACCCAGTTATAACCTAAGAATCTGGGAAAGGGGGAGAGGGATGGGAGGGAGGGAGGAGAATGGAAGGAGGGTGATTGGTAGAATTACACCTGGGGCACATCTTACAAGGGTACATGTGAAACTTTGTAAATGTAGAATATAATTGTGTAGAATATAATTGTCTTAACACAATAACTAAGAAAATGCCAGGAAGGGTATGTTAACCAGTGTGATGAAAATGTGTCAAAATGTTTATACAACCAGTGTATGGTGCCCCATGATTGCATTAAAGTACACAGCTATGATTTAATATTAATAAAAAAAAGAAACATGAAGACCACACACACACAAAAAGCCACACACAAAAAAACTATTCCTTTATGTAGTCTCATCATAGTAAGTACTTTGTGTTTTGTTTTTCTTTTAATTTAATTTTTTGTTAAATCATAACTGTATACATTTTTATGGAGTACAGTGTGATGGTTTGATATACAATGTGGAATGCTTAAATCAAACTGATTAACATATCCATCACCTCACTTACTTATTTTTTGTGGTAAAACATTTATAACATACCATTAGTTGTTTTGAAATGGACCCTTGTATTGTGCACATCAGGTGAGATCCGACCAAATACCCTCCCTCGGCCCTCCATTTTCCTTCCCACTCCTTCTTTCTAGACAATATTTGTGTTTTATCATTGATATAAATGTGTAAGTGATTATATATGGGTTTCATAATAGTATTGAGTACATTGGATGCTTTTTTTTTTTTTTTTTTCCATTCCTGAGATACTTTACTAAGAATATGTTCCAACTTCATTCAGGTAAACTTAAAAGATGTAAAGTCTCCATCTTTTTAAAGGCTGAATACTATTTCCTGGTATACATATACTACAATTTGTTAATCCTTTCATGGGTTGATGGGCATTTGGTCTGTTTCCACAACTTGGCAATTTTAAACTGGGCTGCAGTAAACATTCTCATGCAAATATCTTTGTCCTAAAATGAGAAACTAAAAGTTGACCTACTGTTCAATCCTGCAAAAAGTGTTGACGTAGGAGCAACATTTTTGGGAAATGGAGGTAGAATGGGGAATTGTATCACTGTAGTTTAAATATACATTTCTTTCTCAATGGATTCTGTTTCTTAAAGACTCCCCTGAAACTTCTTCCTCAATTATGTCATCATTCCCTAAAATAATATCAACAGGAATTTCATTCCTTATTAGATGCCAAGGAAACACAACAGGATTCACAGATATTGGAAAATTTAACAAATGATAATATTGGACATGCACATCCATTCCAAAAATCATTCCTTCCCCCCACCCATATTTGTAGTTATATTTAATCTTAGATTTTCTAGGAATTTTAATTATTGTCTCCCTAATTTTCCAGTAATAAGTGGGAAAATGAATATATAAAAAAATACATTTATTTACCTGCACTTATTATAATAGGCCAAAAAATATTTCTATAACATCTTAATTTCAATCTAGGATCTTTTTGCCTTTTCCATGAAGAATGAAAGAGATGGGAGCAACAGCTTACAAGAGAGGGCAGATAGAGAGGCATGGTAGAAAAACAAGTACCCAAATATCAGGGAATTGCTTGGAGAGAGTTAGAAATACTGATCCTATGGACCCAAGCCCAGATAGGTACTGCCTATTTCTACTTCCTAACAAGGAAGAGATGAGTTATAAACATGCATGGTTAAGTTAGTTTTTCTTCCTTCTGTTTTTTAATTTTATTCTAAGAACAAAATGGATTGCTATAAAACAGAAAGAAATGGAACTTATTGTAATTACATTTTATTATTCTCTTGATCACCATCATCTCCAGCAATTTCACAATTCATTATTGTTATTTATCTCAGTTTCCAAAGGATTTCAACATGTTCCTTAGCTTCTAGATAGAGAAGAACTTTGATAACAATGAAATGACTAATCACAATTATTGGTCAGGAAAATGGAAATCACAATGCAGGTATTATAAAAGCAGGGTAGGTAATTATACTAATATTTCATCATATTTATTAGAACCTTAATTAACATTGGGAGACAACTACAAAAAGTATACATTTAATATTTTTATATTTCACATTTTCTTTCTTCTCTACATGTCTGATATGAATAATAGCATATACAGGAAGATGTTACCAAAAACAAGGAAAACCTTTTAGCATTGCATGGTAAATTTTTCTTATCTGTAGTTGAACATATTAAATAAAATTATTATTGTATTTACTTTTAGAACAAATTTGTTTAAAATTCTACAGTATTGCATATTGGTTTCAAATTCTATGTATTTCACTTCTTAAACATTTCTCAGTACATGCTACATGCTTTTGTCATTAACAGTTTCACAAAACCCATGTGAGTGTTTCTTTTTCTGCAAAGTACATATTACCACCATCCCATGTAAGCTTCAAGGGATGAAACACATTGCTTTGTTCACTGATAGAGCTTTGCCACCAAGAACAATGCCTAGCAGAGAACAGGAACTTCTAGCAAAGTTGGCTTCTAGGTAACTCAATATCTTTTTACCTCTTCCCCTCAGTAGCTATATTCTTGACTTTTAGCCAGGCATGTGGCTTCCTAAAATAAAGACCACATTTTTCAGTATCAAGCTGTTTTTACTCCTTCTCTCTTTCCTTCTTTGTTGACTAGAATGTGGTCATCATGGCTGATAGTTCTATCAGACAGCATAGCACTCAATTCTTCTTCCTTTGGATATAGACATATGTGATCATTTACACTTGGACATGGACCCCCACCCTCTACACACACACAATGACACCTCCTCAAGCTCCATCTCCTTCCTTTTTGTCAACATGTCAACACATTGGGAAAAGGCAATGGTAATCTTCTCTTTAAGCCACTAGGTCTTTATGTGAATTGATAGGTACATTTTCAAATGAATCATAATGACCTTGAACAAGCTTTCTCATTCTATCACTGTGATGTCAATATTTAGTCAAAAACTGAAAAACAAATAGATTTGGGACACTCATCTATAACTCTGTATCTAAAGCAAACGAATTGTTTGCCTTTTGTTTGCCTATCATTAGCCAGATGTTTGCTATTGTTTTGTTGTTGAAATAGAAATGAGGTTTATCTCTAGGCAGCCTCCTCCTGACCACATAGATGACTATCTGGTTAAGTGGTATCCGGAGAGGGTAAAAAGAGTAATACTCAATGAATTCTATATAGTCTTTAATTCAGCTGTTAAAAAAAAAAAAAGAAAAGAAAGAAAGAAAGAAAGAAAGAAAGAAAGAAAGAAAGAAAGAAAGAAAGAAAGAAAGAAAGAAAGAAAGAAAAAGAAAAACAGGCATGGTTCCTGCACTCATAAAGCTAGCATTTTAATGGGGAAAACAAACAACAACAAAAACATACAGTATCTTGTTTTTTCATAGAATTTGACACTACTGACAACAACAACAAAAAATCAGTGTGGCAGGAACTACTTACCAGTAGCAGGTGAGGTAGAGTGTTTGATTTGTGCTTGAAAACATTATAGATTGAAATTAAAATAAATGGCTATGTCTTTTGACTAAATTCTACCTGTTGCTTTAAGCTACTAAACTCATTCAGAAGATAGAGACAACATCTCTTATTCAATCTATAAATACCAGTTCAATGGCAGAAACTATTATCTTAAAAAAGGATAACATCTATAACCATAAGGAATGATAACCACCCTCTTAAACTCTGAAGATACCATCTGTACAGCATCTGTGGCAGGTGATGCTTCACATTGTTTGGCAGTATTACTCCACCCCCTGGTTCTATAATAAACTTCAACTTTTTTTTTGAGCCAGGAAAGGAAGTAAAGAATCAATGAAATGTCAACACAGAACAGATACACAAGACCAGATGTGCTCTCTAAATAATGTCCTACAAGAGTCAGCAGGGAGAACAGGAATCATTTATTCCAGGAATCCTGATGTTAACATCATCGACACACAGATAAGTGGTTTGCATAGTTGAAAAACTCAGACAGGTCTCAATCCATTCCTCTTTATTTCAACCACTTACAGAAATTCAAAGGCTAATGTTAAAGATAACAGTTCCTGTTAAGTCAAGATATTGAAGGTGGCTTTTCTGATTATAGCCATTCTCAGGTGGTTCCGGTAGTGATGAGCCTAAAAATACAATCTGATGTGTTTTCAAATGTTTGTTCTCATGCTCAATACTTTAATTATTATACTTCATATTTTGCCCCATGACACAGCCAAGAGGAGGCGATAAACTCAAACACCTCTAGGTGCACAGAGAGGGAAGGGGGCAGGATTTCCACTTTTAGCAAAAAAGGAGATGAGAAGTAAAAAGGTCACTTCATTGTCACTTTCTAAAAATAATTTTCCAGGATCTACTACCTTCAAAGGTGTACTGAATTATTCATTTATACTTATAAAAACCATAAATTTAAGTAATACCTCTGAATGTAATTCAGAATCACGTAACAAAATAATCAGGAGCCGTCACAAAAATGTTATGGTGATTAACAGTCTATAGCTTTCAGAGTGACTGATTTCTATTTCTGAATGACAGTGTCTCCTAAACAAACTCTGCTCCAAAAAAGACATGAAATTGTTGAGCAATGAATTTCTGAAATGAGGCCTCAATGAATGGTTTAATTTTTAGAGTCATCTTCTGTGTTCTGAATTGCGTACAGCCGTGTTTACCACACGTGCTGCTTGTTTATGAGACAGAGACTATAAACAACATCTTGAATGGGTCTTTCATTTCAAAGTCTAGATTTTTCACATTTATTTTTTAATGCAAAAAAAATCTTGTATTTGATCAGCTGGGCCTTTAATTTTAGATATAATTATTTTAAAATATGCTAAGATATTTCTGACATCTCAAAAGAACAAATTATTACTGTCTGTCAACTCATTTTTAGGAAAGCTATATTATAAAAAATGTATAGCTTCATGTAATTAAAACATTCAAGCAGTGTGCATCGACTATAGTAATATGGACTATTAAATAATTCAAAATTGTGTTTAGCGGCAGCAGCTGTTTAATTAAAAGGTAAAAACTGCAACTAATCCACTATGGTTGACAGAAATACAGCTTATATCAGTAGTGAGATCCCCCAGGATAGAGAGAATAGGTATGAATTCATGAAGTCATGAGCTTCATTTAATGAATATAATGGAAATAACCATAATAAGTCAGTTTTTAAACATATTTTACATGAAAGATTATCTGAATGTTGCCTCACTTTTAATTTCCTTGTGGCTAATAAATTTGCATTTCAATGTAGCAAAAAATCCTTTAAAGTGCATATTGTTAACCATCAGTGCATACAGCTTTTATAGCAGGCCCATAGCTTTAGCTCAGCTTGCAAAGATGCTAGAAAAGTTCTTAGAACCGGTTGATCCCTTTAAAGTTCTGAACTTCAGCTTCAATACTCAGCACACTCATACATAATGACTCTGCAGCCTACGAAAATGCTAATGGCTAAAAAATGCATAAAGTTAAAAAATCTCACCAATAATTGACTAAATATTACAGTTTCATTGAGAAATAGTCTCACATACTATACTAGAGGGAAAAACAAACTCTTTGACAATTGAAAAAAAGAAACCAGTGAGGATCATTTATGAAAATAAACTAAACAATACGTATTATGATCCCATCCTCCATCCTTTGGTCCCGAATTCCAATTCTAGTCAATTTCCTTCTGAAACTTTACACAGGTGTGCAAACCTTTATGTACAAAGATATTTCCTGCGCAAATATTTTAATATTAGGAAAAATTATAAAAAATATAAATCTCAATACTGGGAATTGACCCAGAAATTAGGATATAATTATACAATGGACTATTATGTGGATGTTAAGAAAACTAGGAAAAATCTATCAGTGTTTTGCATATTCTATTTGACCAAAAAAGCAAATTATTGGACAATAAATGCCCCATAATTAATTTTTATGCATTGAATAAATGTAAGATCAAAAGATGTGAAAAATCAAAATATTATTTTCCTAGCTTTGCTTGTGCTTATGCTAAAATTAGATTAATTCACTTTATAATTTTATGTTAACAAATGCTTGTTTTTATATTGTAAGTTTCCTGCTCTACCCCAGCTGTGCTTTAGAAAACAAATGTGAGTAGTGCGGGACCAGGCAGACCAGCACTTCAGTCATATAGACCAGTGAAGTAGAAATGCAAATATAGAGGAATTGAAAATTATACAAGGCAGGGGAATGAGTTAATATGAGAACAATTACACAAATATAAAAAGTATACTTCCACCAAGGGCGGCACCTGTGGCTCAAAGTAGTAGGGGGCCAGCCTCATATGCCAGATGTGGTGGGTTCAAGCCCAGCCCCGGCCGAAAACTGCAAAAAAAAAAAAAAGTATACTTCCACCAAATATATGTATATGCACACACACACAGACACACGGAGTTATCTGTAAAGGAGAAAAGCAAACCATTTCAATAGTGTTCTTTTACTTCTATGAGAGTAAGGAAAAAAGAAAAAAGTAGTTCTCCTAAAATGTCAGAAGAGAAAAGGGGAAAGAAAGGGAGGGCGTCCTTTACTTGACAAACTAGAAAGAAACACAAATAGTTTACAGGTTTTTAATATTTATATCAAATGTGCTGTAGATTTTATATGCGAATTATGAGGCCAGTAGAGCAGAAAATGGGAGTCTTTAATTAGGCAGAGCAGGTGGCTGAGAGCCACAAGGTGACTACTAGCCACATCTCTGATTGGTGCCAAAAATCACAAACTTGACCTGTGGAACAAATTCTAAGGGTTAAAGTCACTGTCTCTAGGTGGAGTAGAGGTTGAGGAGAGTTCAAGCTCCGTGTCCGGGTTTGCTGAATTATGTTTACTCCTATTAAGGTGAATTGGTTTGGTCTTCAGCTTTAGTGGAATTTACCAGTGATAAATTATTGACATTCTCCACGTAGTCTGCAACCCTCTTTGCTGCAGTTGAAGCAAATTCTTGACCTGCCAAATGGCTCTGCTTCCCTTATTGAGTTTTCAAAACGATTCTCCTAAATGGTTTATTAAGAGTTACAAAGTTAGAATGACTTAATGCAGAGCATAAAAATACTTCTATGAGGGGAACACAGTTTCAGAGCATTGAAACTACTCTGTATGGTACTATAATGGTAAGGGACTTGTCATTATAAATTTGTGTAAGTATACAAACTATACATCACCAAGAATGAGCCCTAATGCAAACTATAGACTTTGGGTGACAATGATATATCAATATAGGCTCATCATTTGTAACAAATGTACCACTCTAGTGGGGTACCTGATGCATATGTGGAGGTGGGAAGAGGAGAGGCTATGCATGTGTGGAGGTGGGGCACAGGAGCAGGGTGGACATGGGATAGCTCCATACCTTCTGCTCAATTTTGCTGTAAACTTAAAACTGTTCTGAAAAATAAAGCCTATTAAAAATACTCATACCCAAGGGAGACTTTGCCTAACAAATGCAGTCAGTGTAGCCTGGTTTATTGTACTCTCAATGATTCCCCAACAATAAAAATAAATAAATAAATAAATACTCATACCTAGTTATATTTTTCTTAAAGCTTTCTATCTAGAAAAGTCTTGGCAAAAACAGTGAAGTTCATGATAATCATTTACATCCAGCCTCTGGTTCTCTATTTGCCACATTTAGGCAAATTTTTATGTACTGAATGAACAGCATTTCATAGTAATATAAGTTCATGTCCAAGTGTCATAGCATACTAGCAAGGTCCAAAATATTCTATGCCTCAGTTTCCTTAGCTATAGGAGAAATAATTGTATCTACTTCAATGGACTGTAGTCCAAATTAAAAAAATAAAGTTTGTTAGAAGCTCTGTGAAATACTTCACACACAGTAAGGATGTAAGAAAGGATAACTTCTTTTAGTATTATTAACTGCAACTTAATGCTAGGGGGAAAACAATTATTTTTACCAATATCACATGAAGTAATTACAGAAGAAAACATAGCATCTTCAAGTATGAAGACTCGTGTACAAGGTTTGGAACTTGTTACTCCAGTGGAGAATTTTACTACGCATGATGAATTACTTTATAACCATATCTAAAAATTGTAATTCTTCGGTGTACAGTTCTTCATCTCCATTTGAAGCCACCTAGTTGTAAAAAAGTTGTACAGAGGCCTCAAAATAATTTCAGTTTTTCCTCTGAAGAGCTCAAACTCTACTCCCTGGTTTATTCTTCGGTACAGGAAATTTGCAAAAGCTGATTTTCCAGTGATAACAAATTTATTTTCAGAAATAATATTCCTGATCTAATATGAGATAATAAATAATTCAGGAGTTTCATATTATCAAGGAATTACATTTAAGAGATCAACTGGGGATCGCTGTTAATAAGCAGCAATTACCTTGCTAGAGGAATGCTACTCTGCATTTAATCATATAATATTCCCTTCAGGTGTATGAGACAGCTTGTTGGAAAATGGAACGATTCTTAGTTGATTCAGAAAGAGAACAAAAGAGAGAAGGCAGGTAAAGAACACAGCACTATGGAATGGCATTTGGTTTCCATTTGAATTCTCAAGTATCAGACTTCTTAAAATCTTCATTTGAAGAAATTGTGAGAAATTAGTCAAGAGGGAATACAAAAAAATGATACAGCCAGCCACTTAAGATGAAGTGCTAAAAAGCATTAACAACTGTTCAATCTATGTGATTGGAGTCGTGATTGAAGGGTGACAGAATATGACCCCCCGCCCATCTGTCTCATTGGCATAGGGATTATTTTGAGATAAAGGCATTTAAAAAATATCAGATGTAAGCAGGATTCTCTCCTTTTCCTTCCTGAAAGCGGGGGATAAACATAATATGGAAGGTATGCAATAATTTCCTATACTAGAAAGAAAGTCATATTCTTATTATCAAAGATAGGAAGCTGAGACCTATAGAATTCTGTACAAACAAACCTTTTAAAAAGAATTCTCATCTTTTTTTAGCCTCCCAACCTAATTCAGTTACTTTTCCACAATTGTGTTCCTTTGTTCAACCAGATATAAAAGCATCTAGGTTTTGCCACTTCTTTGGCTCTTCAATTCCTTTTGAGGGCTCCTATGACACACAAAAGTTTTATTAAATAAACACCTATGCTTTTCCCCTACTAATCTATGTTATGCCAGTTTAATTCTGATGCCCAGCCAAACAAATCTCTTGAGAAGGTAGGGTGGAATGTTTGCCTTTCTTACAAGGTGTTTTTCTATTCTTAAAATTTTCCATATGTTGAATAGTTTTTATACTTAAAAAGTTGGGTAAAAAAACTATTACTAAAAAAAGTGGAAGACAAAATTCTGTGTGGTTTTCTTATTTCAAGTGCCAGTGTCTATTTACTCTTCTCTTAGCTATGGCATCTCTTTCTTCCTCATGAACTCCCCAACCCCACTCGGTGGCTTTGGAGGAAGCTGACTCCATCACTTGGAGCTACTGAGATAAGCCATGGCTCAGGCCTGGGACAATCAACATAATCTCATCCCCTGGCCACACTGATTGGCTCAGGGATGAGCAAGAGACTAAAGTTGGACCAATGAGAATGGAGGATTTTTGTCCAACAGTTATTGGAAGAAACTTCCCTTGTTCCTACTGGACACGAATGGACAAATGAAGAAAGTGCAGAGCTGAGAGTGACCACATCAGAACTATGAAGTGTTTTCTGGAAACCGAGCACAGTGCAGAGGAAATAAAGCCAAGAAACCCAACATAGGACAGGTAGAGAAGGTTGGGGTGAGGAGAAGAAAGAAGGAAAGGGAGAGAAGTTGTAGAAAGGGGAGGGAGGTGGAGAGAAAGAAAGAAAAAGAGAAAAGGAAGGAAGGAGAGAAGGAGAAAGGGAAAGGGAGAGAGAAGGAAGGGGAACATGCATGCCCTGTATAAAGTCACATTTAATTTGAGCCAATAAATTCCATTGTCTGCTTAAAGTAGAATGGGTTACATTTTTTGTTGCTTGCTAGTGAAATTATCCTAACTTACTAACAGGCAAGATAAAAATAGTCTGAGCAAGGACTAAAGGAGCCCATTTTTCACCTCATATACTGACACTCCAGGAGCATTACTGCATCATTTGCTGCTGAATGGAGAGGAAAGTTAGTTCCTAAGGACCCCTCGGCCAGAAAAGTACAAAACATCTGTTGAAGTCATGAGTGACTTGTTAGCAAAGTTCAGCAGCAATAAAGCCTTCTAAAAAACAGATCTCTTCTCACCAGTGGGTATTTATATAATTAGGGTCAATTACAATTTGGAATTTCTGGGCCATGGGACTAAATTACAGTGACATTAAAGAGCTCTGCAAAATTTCCCCATTCATCTTGGAGATTTCTGAGCTTCCTATGTTGTAATGAAGTAATTTTCTTCTTTTCATTTTTGTTATAATTTTCTTCATTGGGCTTTGCAATTACCCACTACTCCAAGGTAACTTCCTTAGAGGAAAAAAAAAAAAAAAAAAGACCACCCAGATTTTCAGCAGGTGCTGAGTGATGAATTTTGATGTGTACAGCAACTCTAAATGAGTTGGTTCAACAAGATTCTATAAGCACCCCCCACATGCACACCAAACCTAGAACCTTCAGAAAATTATTGTCTGAGTGTGTGATCAAAACCAAAACAGTTGGAATTATAATTGTGCAGCATCCTTTACCTAAGCAGTAGGGTTTTTAAGTAGCCCCTGGGAAATGCATAAGCAAAACCCATTACTTGCTTGTGGGTTTTAGGTATGTTTCACCCGTACAGATTTTATGAAGGCATATCTATTGAGCTTTATGCATAGAGAAAAGGGATATTCCAGTTGCCTTTATTTCTGGCAATGGATTATACCTTCTCCGTTTAAAGAAAAAGCAGTCAGATGTCTATAAATTTCAGGTTAATAGCATTTGACTATTCAATATTCCTAAGAGAAGCTGTAACAGGGTGGGCACAGTGGCTCACTCCTATAATCCTAGCACTTTGGGAAGTTGAGTCAAGAGTATCACTTGAGGCCAGGAGTTCAAGAACAGTGTGAACAAGAATGAGATTCTATCTCTACAAAATTAGAAAAATGAGCCAAGTGTAGTGGCATGCCCAACAATTTGGGATGATGTGAAGTAAGAGGAAGGATGATGCTACTGCACTCTAGCCTAGGTGACACAGTAATACCCTGTCTAAAAAAATAAAAAAAGAAAAAGAAAAGAAAAGGAGGCTATAACAGTTTGTGTTGATTTTATGGAATGCCCTGGCTCTTTCTTTAGAGGGAGAATGTAGGGAGTGATGATCATGACACCTGCTATCATCAACTACTGTTAAGTGAGGACTTACTCCATGCAAGCACCTAAACACCCTGAGAAAAAGATATTATGGCTCCATTTGAAAAAAATAATTAAAAAAGGAAAATAGTTGTGTGGTCTGTGATCATACAGCTCATGAGTGAAATAATCAAAATTTGAAAACATTATCTCTTCAGCTTTTATTATATCTACATAAGAAGATATAATCCACACATATGTTAAGTGTGTGTCTAAAACCATCCTTGACTTAGTTCATCAATTAGGTTGATCAGATCCTTATTGAGTCTCTGGGACACTCTTCATGGCATTTCTTCTGCATTGCATACTTTTCTTTCCCATCCCATTTCTACACGTAGAAATTTTGGTTATATTCCTGCTACTTCTTCATTCCCTAAGTACTTATTTGGTGCCAACTATGTGCAAGATGTGGCAAATAAAGCAGTAAGACAGATGTAGCCCCTTAGCTATATACCCCATCATAATATAAGGCAGGTTATAATGTTTCAGGGTTTATAAAGGCATTCAAATATACTTCCAGAACAGTCTAAATTCAACTAACTCTGAAAAATGAATTCCAAAGATAATATAAATAATTAGAATAAATTAAAAAAATTTAGTACCAAACATGTGCCAAGTATTTCCACATGTGTCTAATTTAATCTTCAGCATGATAAAATTTGAATGCAAGCATATTAATGTATTCATTGAAAAATATTTTTGCAACAGCTACATTGTTGAAGGTGCTGTGTTAGACACTTACTGCAGAACAAAGATCAATCAGATCATAAAAAATAAAATCTGCACAAATGGTCAAAACAATGGCAATGCTTTATCTTGGAGATTAAAAAATAGAAAAGAAAACATGTGCTAAGAGTGTATTCTGGATGGCAATCGGCATCTTTATTTCAACTTATGAAGCAATAAATAGCAGTTACTCTAAATAAGTGAATAAAAGGTACAGACTATGGCATTAGGGAGTTTCTAGATACCATTGATGCAGCACAAAATATTGAAGGACTTATAACCACTTACATTTTCAAGTGTTTACTTCTATTCTACACTCAGGTTAACAAACTAAAATAGCTATCTCCACAAATGGGTCTCAAGGATTAATACAAATTTTACTCACAGCTATTTTATTTTCATTAGCATACCATCAATTAATGTCAGAAAAGGAAGTTCCACCATGATAGTCTGAATCAATATTGAAAAGGAAGAAATATGTGAATAAGAATTATATTGGTGTGTTTGTAGTTATTAAGAACAACTCTTTGGAACAGCAATTTTGAATGATGTGAAATGAGACAAAGGATATTACTTATTATAGTCAGTGTGGTAAT
Source organism: Loris lydekkerianus (assembly GCA_963574355.1). Taxonomy (NCBI): domain Eukaryota; kingdom Metazoa; phylum Chordata; class Mammalia; order Primates; family Lorisidae; genus Loris; species Loris lydekkerianus. The sequence continues at coordinate 22,714 of CAUYPK010118810.1, forward strand.
CAGTTGGCAACAGTCTATAAAAACATGGTGCTAAGGCTCAATGAATTCCCAACAATTAAAAAAAAAACCCATGGTGCTAAAAATATCAAATGTCTATAGAGAGTCAAAATTGTAAATGATGTGGGAAAAACATAAGAAAGAATAAAATATACTTAATCATCATGACTTCTCTCTGTTTTGCAGTCATTGACTTTCTTGTTTGTCTTCTCCAGTACTGAGAGTTTCCTAGGACAGAGACAATGCAATGTTCATTTCTGGATCTGTAGACAAATAACTCATTGTCTAGAACTCAATATGTGATGGTTAACTATGTAAAGAAGGACGGAAAGAAGTCACAATTTCATCTTGAAAATTAATATAGTACTAAATCCATCTTCTTCTCAACTACTATGTCCTCAAAGGAGGAGCACTGGAAAAACTAGTGAAATAAAAGACCAGAACAAAATGTATATCTTTCTCTAGAATCCATATGAAATCTATGAATATCACCAATAATTAAATATATTTAATTAGTAAATAGCCATAAACTGGCCTGAATTTAACTGTGAGTGACTGATCTCGTCCCTCTGTTTCTTTTTTTCATAATTTTTTGTTTGAAGTAGTTCAAACCGATAGTGAGTTGCAAGATAGAACCATGAATAACTGTACACTCTTCCTCCATTGTCCACGTTTTTCTCTGTCTTCTTTCTTCTCTTTATACTCAACACACACTTTTATGGTGACTATGATCATAATTTGCCCAACTGCTTTTTATGCCAGGATGGATTGGGTATTCCAGAAACCAAGATGAAATCATTTCCTGCACAGCAGAGAGCTAACGCTCCTTGAGTAAGATAATTTCCCTGGAGTGAACAGTTCCTACTGAAAAGAACAATGGGAAATATAACTGGAAAACCAGGTGATAAAGACTCCAATAACTTTAGATTTTATCTAATAGAAAATGAAGAATTGCTGAAATTTTTTAAGTTGGCTATAACCAAATAAAAATGATATTTTCCCAAGATAATTTAGAGATGATATGCCAAAAGTGCAATAGAAACAACAGAATGGTAGCAGAAAAATCAGTTGGCAAATTTATAACACCCAGAGTGTTAGTTAAAAAAAAAAAAAAATATATATATATATATATATATATATATATGTGTGTGTGTGTGTGTGTGTATAAAACCTAAATCATAGGTTTATACAGATATAAACCCATGATTTAGATTATATGTATATATCAAATGAAACTGAATCCATTCTCCTTCTATAACAAAATACAACTAAAGAGGTTTGAAAAGTCATCAACCAACAATATTTAATGTGAAATACTGGTCTTATAGATACTCCCGTGGTCTTCAGGCCTCTACTCCAATCTACTCCTCTCCCTAAAAATCAATAAAAAAAACAAACAAACAAAAAAAAAAACCTCTTATCAGCCAGAAAGAACAATAATCTTTAGGTGAAATATAAAATTACAATTACAAATGTCTAAGCCAATTAAAAACATTCAGTGGGGAAAAGATTCCCTATTTAACAAATGGTGCTGGGTAAACTGGCTGACAACCTTTAGAAGATTGAAACTGGACCCACACCTTTCACCATTAACTAAGATAGACTCTCACTGGATAAAAGATTTAAACTTAAGACCAAAAAACTATAAAAATACTTGAAGAAAGTGCAAGGAAAACTCTTGAAGGAATTGGCCTGGGTGAATATTTCTTGAGGAGGACTCCCCAGGCAATTTAAGCAGTATCAAAAATACACTACTGGGGCCTGATCAAACTAAAAAGCTTCTGCACAGCCAAGAACATAGTGAGTAAAGCAAGCAGACAGCCCTCAGAATGGGAGAAAATATTTGCAGGTTATACCTCCGATAAAGGTCTAATAACCAGAATCCACAGAGAACTCAAATT
>CAUYPK010118815.1:0-28425 GCA_963574355.1 Loris lydekkerianus
ATGTCTACATACAATAACTAAGAAAATGCCATGAAGGCTATGTTGAACAGTTTGATGAGAATATTTCAGATTGTATATGAAACCAGCACATTGTACCCCTTGATTGCACTAATGTACACAGCTATGATTTAACAATAAAAAATAAATAAATAAATAAATCTTACTAAAGAAAATAAACATAAAATTATTACTTTTAAAAACAAATTTGGTAATCTTCTTATTCTGCTCTTAAGATTGTGATTTTACTGGAGTACTTGCAATATTAAAACTTTGATATGCCTAGAGTTTTGAGATACAGCTTAAGTTCTAAGATACAGTTTTAAAAGTTTTTTTCTATAGTGACTCATTTATGAATGAAATATTTTTATGGAATGACATTGCTTGATTTTCTGCATTTGACAAGATGGGGAATGCTTAGTAAGCAGGGCTACTGACAATGTTTGTGCAGATTGTGACTGAAAGGGGCAGTTTAGCCATGGGATGTGTGTTAGGACTGCAATCTAGCTCCGGTCTTCTGCACTGGTTGGGGGCTGTATGTCCCCTAAGAGCATCTTTTGTTAATCCTTCAGCTTAGACAAGGAACTGTTTTTTCCTAGTAGATCTCCCACAGAGGTGGGTACCCTTTTTCTCTGGATCTCCTCTGCTACCTCATGGATAAATTTAAAAAGTAAAAGAAAGTGACCAGGATAGGTCAGGCACTCACATTTGTAATCCCAGTGCTTTGGGAGGTCAAGTCATGAAGATCCCTTGAAGCCAGAAGTTCAACACCAGCCAGACCACACAGCAAGACCCATCTCTACAAAAAATTTTAATTAGCAGGACATGGTGGCATGTGCTTATGGTTCTAGTTGCTTTGGAGTCTGAGATGGAAGGATTGATTGAACCCAGGAGTTCAGGTTAGAGTGAGCTATGATTGTGCCACTGCACATCAGCCTGGGTGACGGTGTCTGTCTCTTGAAAGAAGAGAAGAGGGGAGGAAAAGGGGAGAGAGGGGGAGAAAATACCAGACGATGGTATATTTTCCCAGTACAGTAAGCACAGTAGCTTAGATGTAGTAGATTTTTAGTAATGTGTAAGGCAATTTAGAGGCAGTATATTCCAATGGAAAGAACTCTGGGGGAGGGGGGGACGGGGAGGGTTGGAAACTGGGCTTCTAGTTCTCATATCTTTTTTTTAGCTACTTGACCTTGGGTGTTTTTTTCTTTTTTTCTTTTTTTTTTTTGAAACAGAGTCTCACTATGTCGCCCTTGGTAGGGCTTAAGCCATTCTCTTGCCTCAGCCTCCCAAGTAGCTGGGACTACAAGCACCGGCTACACTTGGCTATTTTTGTTGTTGCTGTTGTTGTTATCGTCATTGTTGTTTGGCAGGCCTGGGCTGGGTTAGAACCTGCTAGCCCTGGTTTATGTGGCTGGCGCCCTAGCCGCTGAGCCAAGGGTGTTCTTTTCTTAAAAATGAAAGAATTGCATTACGTACTATCTCGCAGGGTGCATATAGTTCTTAACTATCAAACTTATATCTGGAGTATGATAAGCAGGGAGAGGTTGGAGCTGGGAATTTACTAGATTGGCCAGTCTTATATGTTATTAAAAGTCCTTAAGGGCCAGGTGCAATGGCCCATGCCTATAATCCTAACACTTCAATAGTCCAAGGCAAAAGGGTCGCCTAAGCAATATAGCAATACCCCACCTCTACAGAAAATAAAAAAGTTAGCTGGGCATGGTAGTGGGTGCCTGTAGTCCCAGGTACTTGGTAGGCTGAGGCAGGAGGATGGCTTTAGCCCAGCAGTTTAAGGTTGCAGTGAGCTATGATCACACCACTGTATTACAGCTTAGGCAACAGGAAGACCTTGTATTTACCAAAAAAAGATGAAGAAAAAAGAAAAAGAAAAAAGTCCTAGAGTTACTCATTTACATGATCTGTAATAGTGTCTTGAAAGTATAATAGATAGTTCTTCAGTTTCTTCCTTCTACTTATTTAATTCACTCCTTCTCTTCTTCTCTTTTTTCATGTCTGTTGTGGTTTTTGTTTTTAGCTTCATATTAAGTTTAGATAGTTGATTTTGGACCTTTCTTCATTTTTAATGTAAGCATTTAAAACCCAGAATTTCCTTTTAAGCCCTGCCTCTTAGCAATTTTGTATGTCATGATGGTCAATTGTATGTGTCAATGTGGATGGGCTATAGGGCAGTTCTTCAATCCAACACTAATCTAGGTATGGTATAAAGGTATATTGTAAATGTGGTTAAAGTCTATAGTCCTGTGACTTTAGGGGAAACAGATTATCCCAGATACTCTGGGGGACAGATTCAATCAGTTGAAAGCTCAAAGAGATGAGCTTAGACTTCTCTGAAGAAGAACTTTTATCTGTGGATAGCAGCTTGAGGTTGTGGCCCAAAATTCCAGTTTGCCCTTCTTTATTGCTTTCTCTCTCTGTGGTTTTCAGACTTGTCTGGGCAGTCCCCACAATTGCATAAGCTAATCCTATGCACTTTCTGTCTATATGAATGCGTGTATATATGTATCTCCTACTGGTTCTGTTTCTGTGGTGGAACCTGGACTGATACAAGTTCCATTCAGTTCCAAATATTTCCTAATTTTCTTGTGACTTTTTCTTTGACCTATGGGTTATTTAGAAGTATGGTATTTATTTTCTAAATATTTGGGAAATTTCCAAGTATTTGTCTGTTACTTATGTCTAAACTAATTTCATTGTGGTCATTTGACAATTTGACATATTCTGTATAATTTCAGTTATTTTATATTTATTGAGACTTATTTTTTGGCCCAGCACATGGCATATCTTGGTGCATGGTCCATGTGCACTTGAAAAGAATGGTATTCTAATGTGGTTGCTTGGAATGTTCTGCATGCATGTATGTGCTCCCAATATTTTTAATGGCACCTTAGACTTGCCTTTTAATGTTTAAATTATAGTTGGCAACTAGAAAATTTCCTTGATCAATCACATTTTTTTGAAAGATTGCATTCATAGAAAACTGAAGAACCAAGTAGGTTATAGTTCATTAATTATTTCAATTAGTAAGTTAGTAGTAATTTTTAACTTTATTTTTTGCTAAAAGTCATACTATACCTATTAGTTTTTTGCCTTCTGTTTTTGTTTTATCCTGTATAATACTTAGAAGTTATAGTTTCCTTTTGATTATCCAAGATAAATTTTTAGTTGGTAAATTTTCTTGGACGTGTCCTACTTAATTTTCTTCAAAGCAGTGTGCGTGTGTGTGTGTGTGTGTTGTGTGTGTGGAAATTTGGTTGTCTCACCCTAAGAACAGAAAAAGTAAATGGAAATGAAAAATCAAATTACTATATTCTTCTGTGGAGTGAATTTTAAGAAAGCTGTAGTAACCAGAGTTAAAATGGCCTTTGAATTTCCAATGTATTTTTTTTTTTAAACAAGTACAGTGTAAGAAAATACAAAGTTAAAATAGTGGGTCTGTGGATCCTTCCCTTAGAAGATCCCCCATATTATTATTTTAAATAATATACTTGCTGTTTGTGATTACTTTATAATTTGTGTAAGACAAAATTATACAAAGGTCGACAGTTAAGTTCATGAACTTGCCACTGTGCGCTTACATTGGCAGCAGTGTACAAACAACTTGGTAACGTTTCATAACCTTGGTATATCACTTCCTCACAGCTGTGTTCATGTTGATGTGTGGCAGGGTCTTGCTGAGTGGTATTCATTATTATTTTTTTGTGCTGTCATAAGAATGTCAGAGCTTGAATTAGAGCAACAAACAAACATTAAATTCTTAGTTAAACTTGACAAGAGTGGAAGTGAAATCAGGGATGTGTTAGTCTAAGATTATGGAGATAATGCCATGAAGAAAATAGTGGCATACAAACAGATTAAACATTTTTCTGAGGGGAGAGAAAGTTTCACTAATGAAGAAAGGTCAGGATGGGCAGTAATGAGCAGAACCGATGGATGATAACATTGGAAAATTTCACCAAATTGTACATCAAAACTGTCAGCTGACTGTGAGAAGCATAATAGATCAAGTAATCATTAATAGAGAAACATTTAGGGGAAAAAAAATGTTTTTTGGGGACAGAGTCTCACTTCGTCGCCCTGGGTAGAGTGCTGTGGCATGACAGCTGACAGCAACCACAAACTCTTGGACTCAAATGATCCTCTTGCCTCACCCTCCCAAGTAGCTGGGACTACAGGTGCCACCACAATACCTGGCTATTTTTAAAGATGGGGTCTCATTCTTGCTCAGAGCTGTTCTCAAACTCCTGAGCTCAAGCAATCCACCTGCTCGAACTCCCAGAGTGCTAGGTATGAGCCACTGTGCCTGGTCAATTAGGAAATCTTAACTGAAAATGACCTGACCTTTTCCCCAGCAACTCATGACTCTTGCATCATGACAATGCACCAGCTCACATGGCCCTGTCTGTGAGAGAGTTTTTAGCTAGTAAACAAATAATTGTATTGGAACACCCTCTTACTCACTTGATCTGGCCCCTAATGACTTTTTCCTTTATCCAAAGATAAAGGAAATATTGAAAGGAAGACATTTTGATGACATTCAGGGTATCAAGGGTAATATCATGATAGCTCTGGTGGCCATTCCAGAAGAAGAATTCCAAAATTACTGGTGTCAGTGCATAGCTTCTCAAGGGGTACTTCAAAGGTGAATGTAGTGATATTCACCAATGAGGTATTTAATACTTTCCTTAGGACGAGTTTTCACACTTGTCAGACCTCGTAAATTTCTATCATGAGTGAGAAATGGATTAGATAACCTGTTTAAGTTTCAAGGAATTGAGATTAAGTTTGAGATTTGGAAGGTGGTTCAAAGCTATCTGACCTAGTGTTTCTTCATCTAGTATCAGAACTCATTTTATTGGAATTTATTCCATGTCATAAGCTATTATGCTATGTGTGTATGATGATTATTTTTCCATGTTGTTCCTTTTCCCATTACCATTAGTGATTGAAACTTGACTATTAAAATAAGGACTCATTAGTGGGAATCAGAGATACTTTATTTTTTTGTAGTGCAAAGAGTATTGCTTTGGAGTTTAACACTCGCAGGTTGGCATACCAACTATGCCACTTTTTAACTTAGTGTCTTTGGATGAATTATTTAATCTCTCTGATCCAAAGATTCATTTAAAAACAGAAATAAAAATGCCTAACTTATTGAATTGCTATAGTGATGAGATAGTAAGCATTCAATAAATAATAGCTATTTAAATTACATCAACTATAGTATTTTCTTCTGTTTTCAAGGTACTATATACTTATAAAAAAGCAATAGTCTCCCTTATCTATCTTCTCACTTGCCATGGTTTCAGTTACTCTGATCTGAAAATATTAAATGGAAAACTTCAGAAATAAACATTTTATAAGTTTTATTTTTTGCATCCCCCTTTTTTATTATTATTAAATCATAGCTGTGTACATTAATGTGATCATGGGGCACCATGCACTGGTTTTATAGACCGTTTGACATATTTTCATTACACTGGTTAACATAGTCTTCCTGGCATTTTCTTAGTTATTGTGTTAAGACATTTATATTCTACATTTATTAAATTTTGCATGTACCCTTGTAAGATGCACCGCAGGTGTAATCCCACCAATCACCTTCCCTCTGCCCATTCCCTCCTTCCCCCTATTCTTAGGTTATAACTGGGTTATAGCTTTCATGTGAAAGCCATAAATTAGTTTCATAGTAGGGCTGAGTACATTGGATACTTTTTCTTCCATTTTTGAGATACTTTACTAAGAATATGTTCCAGCTCCATCCATGTAAACATGAAAGAGGTAAAGTCTCCATCTTTCTTTAAGGCTGCATAATATTCCATGGTATACATATACCACAATTTATTAAACCATTCGTGGATCGATGGGCACTTGGGCTTTTTCCATGACTTAGCAATTATGACTTGGGCTGCAATAAACATTCTGGTACAGATATCTTTGTTATACTGTGATTTTTGGTCTTCTGGGTATATACCTAGTAGAGGAATTATAGTATTGAATGGCAGATCTATTTTTAGATCTCTAAGTGTTCTTCAAACATCTTTCCAAAAGGAATGTATTAATTTGCTTTCCCACCAGCAGTGTAGAAGTGTTCCCTTCCCTTTTTTTATTTAAACAGTGTCAAATAGGTTTCTTTATTCTTAAGTTTTAAACAGCACCTGTTTGAGTAGCATGATGAAATCTTGTGCCATTCCACTTTGTGCCACTTAAGACATGAATCATCACTTTGTCCATTATATCCACTGTGTGCTACCCACCTGTTGGTCTCTTAGTAGCTATCCCAATCAGATTAAAAAAAAAGAAAAACTAGATAGATAGATAGATAGATTTTCAGAGGGATAGTACAGAAAAAAAGTACACCAGATTCACATTCAGATTCAGACTACCAAGGTTGTCAGTAACAAGATGGTCCCTTAACCAAATCATATATCCTCTCAAAGCATTATCTGTACACTGAGGACATGTGCTATGCTCTGAAGAGGCCTGAAACTGCCAAAAGTACCAAATTCTTTTTATATATATATATATATATATATAAACTGGGTTGTAGCTTATATATATTTATATAATATATATATAAAGAATTTGGTACTATTGGCAGTTTTGGGCATATATGTATATGTATAAGAGTCTTGGAATGTATCCTCCATAAATAAGGGGAGACCATTCTTTAATATTTTTTCAGAAATTTTTAGCTCATTCTTTCTGAATACTGTTCATTTATATGATATTTTTCATTTAAGAAAAATTGTGTATGCATTTTTTAAATAGCTACTATAAATCATTGGTAAAGGGTTTGGGAAAACCATCAATCGGTTGTTTTCCTATTAAGTAGCATTTAATCTCCTGCCCACATACTCTTCCTTGCCACATGTTTACAGCAACTACATAGAATTATGGAAGTTTAAAGTTGGAAGACTCTTCCAGCATCATAGTCCATTCAGGCTACTCTAACAAAATGCAATAATCTAGCCGGCTTATAAACAACTGCAAGTTTTTTCTTACGGTTCTGGAGGCTTGAAGTCCAAGATTAAGGCACTGCCAGATTCAATATCTACTGGAGTCCCACTTCTTCATTGACAGACATCTATCTTCTTTGCTGTGTCGTCATATGGTAAAAGAGGCAAGGGGCCACACTCAGGCCTCATTTATAAGGGCACTAATCCCATTCATGAGGACTCCATACATGAGGACATAGACATTCAGAGCATAGCACATGTCCTTAGTGTATAGATAATGCTTTGAGAGGATATATGATTTGGTTAAGGGGCCGTTTTGTTACTGACAACCTCGGTAGTCTGAATCTGAATGTGAGTCTGGCATACTTTTGTTTTGTAGTATCCCTTTGAAAGCTCCCAAACCAGTCTACAACATTAAATCCTAAACCAGCTACTAAATTCACATTATTTTCCCCTATTCATTGAATAAACGGAAAGGGTACATGCAAACAAAAGGCCAGGAAGCTACCTGGAGAAGCTGGTTGCAGCAATGATCATCTGGGGTACAGAGTACATATTCAACCATTTGTTTAAAAGAATAAGTGATTGTTGAATTTACGATCATATAAATGATGATGCCCGTGTTTATGCAAGATGAGAATGTGGTTTTTAGTATTTCTGTATTTATTTATGACAAATTATATTACAAAGAATACTTCAAGTGCTAATGTCATTTCATAAAAAGTGATTTTTTAGGATTATGATTTTCTAAAAATGAGTCTCATCTATACCCTTTATGATGACTCATGTATTATATTCTTTTTCTTGTGATTATTTGTTAGGTCCAGGAAATTCATGAATTTCTAATTTTAGAATTACTGGCTTAATGTCCAGGGACATGCTGACTCAGCTTAAAAATGGATCATGTTTATAATTTTATTTGTACGTTATTCAGAATTTAGAATATTTCCCCCTAGACACAGGGTATAACTGATAATTTGTTTTCCCCAATTTAAGAAATTTAATTTAGGATGTGTCAGAACTCCACTAGGAAAACATAGGCATCAAGAAATAAATATGTAACCTATATTTGTACATATATACAAATGTGTATGTGTGTGATACATGAAATGCCGTTAGAACTATACATGAGGCCCACATATACTTGATTGCTAAAGTTATGCTGGCAATAATTTCAGTGGTGAGTCTGAGGAAGGAGAGTCATTTTAATTAGTTTATTCATTTTTTTTCAGTTAACATTTATTGAGCATCTGATGTGTCATTAGAGCACATTTTAAGATGCTTGTATCTTAGCGGTTCTCCAATTTGATTTGAATATGTGGTATATTGTATTGTACTTATATCAGTTTTTGCCTTAAAAACATAATTTCTTTTCAAGTTACACATTTGATTTTGCATTCTTCAAACTCTGAGGAGTGTTTACATGTTTACATGTATAATGTTTACATGTTTTACATGAATAAGTTTGATGTTTATTTGACCCTCACAGCTTTCTAACTTATTATTACTATTTTCTGCTTATTCAAAATGGCATGTTTGAAAAATGTTGAGTGACAATTTCTTGAATTATGGAGTTATAATTGCTAAGTTATTTTTCATGTTTGCTGGTCAGTACATTCTCTTCCCATTAGGGAAGTAGTAGGGAATCCCTCCTTTCTTCACCTTCCCCATCATGTGATGTGTGATTGGTATGCATATACATTCACATGTGTGGAAAATCGTGTAGTTTTGTTCAGAAATTTTGGTCTCAGGACCCTTTACACTCTTAAAAATTATTGAGAACTTCACAAATCTTTTGTTTATTTGAGTTATACCTATTAGTAATTCCTTTATTAGAAATTAAAATAATTTTTTAAATACTGATGAATAATTTTTAAAAAACAATAAACTCAGCTGGGCATGGTGGCTCACACCTATAATCCCAGCACCCTGGGAGGCCAAGGCAGGTGAGTCACCTGAGCTCAGGAGTAGGAGACCAGCCTGAACAAGAGTGAGACCCTATTTCTACTAAAAATAGAAAAAAATAGCCAGGCATTATTGCAGATGCCTGTAGTCCCAGCTACTCGGGAGTCTGAGGCAAGAGGGTTGCTGGAGCCCAAGAGTGAGTTTGCTGTGAGCTATGATACTATGGCACTCTCTATCCAGGGCAACAGAGTGAGACTCTGTCTCAGAAAATAAATAAATAAACTTCATAAAATCTTAACATAAATAACACATATTTTAGGAAAACATAGCTATTTTCCCCAAACAGAAATATAATGAGAAGAGTGTTATTTTATATTTTGGCAAATCTTTTAAAATAATTGGCTTAATGGAAGGCAGCTAGATTTACATATCTGTTCCTTTATTCAATTTGTTGCTTACAGTGTGTTGTTACGGTTAAATTATGGCAAGCAAATTTGATCTCACACACATAGTATGAAGAGAGGGGAGTACTTAATAGATAATTGGATTGTTCTTTTTTGATACTATATCAAAGCTCAATAAAACTCAACAAGTAGTAATTTCTTGTCACACTCAAAATAAGGTATAAAACTGAATGAATAACTTTTCCTAATCTCTTAAACATTAAAATCTACTCGTTTGTTTTGTACCTTGAATGAATCTTTTACCTATGTATGATTTGTTAGTCATTTGGAAAGTATTCATCCATCAAGTTATGCAGATCTTATAGATGTTGATATATTTTATTATGTAATATTCTTCCTGAAATCACATTTGATAATATCATCACTTATTTTCAAATAAATCTTCCAGTGTTTGGTTAGTTTCATGTTTTGAATTTTCTAAAGTTTTAATTTTTGCTTGGAAGCTTAAATTGTATTATTGTCAATAATTTCAGTCTTTTTCCTTGAAGTAAAAGGAACACTTCATTTACAGATTAGAATAATGAGAACTTCTGATTTGTTCTCTCAAATTTCAAAGTTTGTCAGTTGTTGTTTCAAATATCAGTAACGCCATGAAAAACCTTGACAATTTTAGCTCACAATTTATACAATTGCACAGTGTTTTTTTTCCAAAACAACTACTATACTTGTGTATGTGGTAAAAGTTCTTTATGCTTACTTGTGTTTTATCATGTAGAATACTATGCTCGGGTTAAAATTTCTTAATTTTACTGTTCATCAAAGATATTCCTAGATAAAATAGGCAATTTACACTACTGTAAGTGCTTGACAGAGACAAATACAAGGATTTTTAGTGGAGTTTGCTACCACTGTCTTGATTAGTGCTAGAGTTACAGCACTTTTATCCAGTGTTGCTTTTGTACCATTAGTACAAATGTCAAAATAGAGAAAAGGGAAAATTCATATCTTAGTATTAAAGTAATCTTGATCTGACGAACTTTCTTGAAATGATTTCAGGTTTCCCAGGGTCCACAAACCGTACTTTTGGACTGCTTAGTGTTTTTAGAGTTCAGACTCTAGGACCAAATGAATCTGGCTTTGCCTACCTTGAAATCTAGAGTTCTAAAACAAGTAGTTACCTCAGTTTTTTTATTTGTAACGTGAGCTTATAATAGTCAATAATATATCATAGTATAATATATCATGGTATTATTGTGAGGTTAAATGAATATAAAGCTCTTAGATGGGTACCTGGTAAATAGGAAGCCCGTGTGTTTACAAATTATTTTGTATTATACACATATATACACACTTCCACACCGATATTTGTGTGTGTTTCATTAATTCTGGATATTTGACAACTCCATTCAAGTTCATCTCACTGCTTCAAATCAGCATCTACTTAAGCCAGTTCAGTATTACTTAAAGTTTAGTTTTGAAGATTTCTAGAGACAGTTCTTAAAATTTTTTTTTATACTATTTCAAATTGCAAAGAGTATACAGGCAGTCCCCAAGTTGTGAACAAGATAGGTCCTATAGGTTTGTTCTTAAGTTGAATTTGTGTGTAAGTTGAAACAGATACCTATTACCTGTAATAGCCTCTGTTCATAAATGTGAGTCAACATCAATTGGATATTTGTAACTCCGGGACTTACTCAGTTCATAATAGTTTCAGTTTGTAAGTGCAAGTTGTATATAAGTCAGATGTTTATGACTCAGAGACTATGTATACTTTGAATTGCTTTGATAGCAATGATGGAGGAGGAAATTCTACCATCTGTATTCTATAACTGGATTCTCTTATTGACCAATAAGAGATGCTGATGATTTCCTCTGTAGTTTAAATGAACTTGCAGGGTATATGCAATGTGATATAAAAAAAAAGGTTATATTGTTATGGATTTTAGTGTTAACTGATGGCACAACTTGGCTACTCTTAAAGTTAATGACCCATTTGTGTTGTAAGCTTTTGTTTTCTTTCATATATTCCTTGTAACTGGATTTATCTGGAAGTTGATAGTTCTATATACACTCAAATAACTTTAATTACTTTTTTCAATGTTTTTCACCTAGAGCTTTGTGCTCAGAAGCTAATTATCATCTTTGCCACACAGTGTAGGGGGAGAATATTGAGTCTCTCAATATAACCAAAATTCGTCTTTCCTTAAAGTTAAATCTATCTTTATTCAGAACAAGTTAAATCTATCTTTATTCAATACAAGTTCTTGATTACACCTATCTTTCTTTTTTTTTTTTTTTCCACCTATCTTTCTTGAACATATTTACCAGAACCACTGATTGAATGTAAAAGTAGCTTAATCACACTTTGAGGGCAACAGGAAATGTATGCCATTGATTAATCACACTGGATGAAATTATTCTGTTAGAATAATAATAACAATTACCTAAGTGTGTCTCTGTATATATATATATATATATATATATATATATACATACACACACCTACATACGTATATAGTATCACTAAACATGAGATGGAGAGGAAATCAACTGTGAATTTTTTTATGGAAACAATCTCAATATTTGTGTTTTTTTTTTTAAAGGAAAACACATTGTATCATTAATATCCAAATACATGCTAAAGAAAATAAAACCATATTAACATTTTGAAAAATTCCAACATTTATTGAATTAAGTGTTTGTACAATAGGTTGATAAGTACAACTTTTTCTGTCATTTTTGTAACCAGCAACGTGATCCTGCTCTTTTCTGATTTGAACTTTCAGTGAACTCTTCTATACATTTCTGATATTAAATCCCTTCATATTATCTCAGTATGCTTCTATGGATCATAAACACAGAAATAACTTTTCTTTTTTTTAATCCAAAGAACTTTGATGTAATTTTCTAGGTCCCTACAAGAAATCTGGAATAATTTCATATTTTGTTTTACCCTCATGTTTATAATTTAGTTTTTGGAGTTCTGTGAAACACCTTTCACTTTAAGTTAGACTAGATGATAATCACTCTTCTCAGTTTGGCCAAAAGGTAATGTTCAGTGCAGTGACACATTCAAAAGGAAAGTGGAGAGATTTCCAAGCATTTATCTTAACTTTACTTTTACTGATGTCTGTCCTTTTTTGTATTTCTGCTGCTAGTCTTGATTCAAACTAAAATATTTCTTTGCAAACTCCAAGGACACATATGTATTCTATACCTAGAGTCCAAAAGTTTCTTATTCAAATGCTTATCCTATGCTGTTTCTTCAAGCTTGCGTACACCTAAGCTCTTAATCCTTTCCCCTGAGCCATCTCCAAAAGCAAGCTTTATATTTGGTGAAGCAAGAATTGTTTCTAAAGATTGTCCTTGGATTCAGCTATAAAACAGGAAAAGAGTTTGCAATTCTGGGAGTTCCCTGGCTCCCACTGCCAAAACAACTGAAGGTTTCTGGAGCTTACATAGGTCTTCTTCTTGATAGTATAAAAACACATCTTTTAAAATCCAGATTAACAAAACAGAAATGGAGAACATTATAAATAATATATATTCTTATAGGTTTTAGATTTATAAGTATAATTTTATTTATTTTGATAAATAAAAAGCTACCATTTCATGAGTAGAGTGAAGAAACTTTTATAACAATAGACTATTTCCACAAACATTATTTTATTTGCATTAACATGATGTCTTTAAATAATAAGTTCTTTTAATATTATAATTGGAAATTTCAATTTCAAAAAGTTACCAAATAAACAAATGACTATTTTCTACATAAAGTAAAAGTCTAATTCACATTTTTAGAAGGTGTTAGATTAAATTGGTGTTCCTTCTTCCCTTTATGTGCATGTCCATAAAACTGGCTATGGATATCTCATGTACTCAAACTCTGTATCCTGCTGTACGTTTGGCAAAGATAATTATATACTTTGGCTTGGCATGTGGAACGGCAAACATTTCCACTTTCCATTATGTAAATTAGCACTGGAAATACCTGTATGTTTGTCTATGATGTTATCTTGCTAAACATAGGTAGTGCAGATTCATTTCAATAAGAAAGAATAGCTTGTCATGAACTGATACATATATTTATATAACTTAAATATGATTTTGATATTTGTTCATTGTGTGGAACAGTCTCTTTTCATAATTAAGTTTTCCTTTAAACATCTATAGGATTATAGAGCTCTGGCAAAATTGATCGGACTTCTCTGGGGACTTTTGTTTTATAGGCTATCTTTGTATTTTATATTTTTTTATGCAACAGACCACTATATTCATACCTACATAAGGAAGAAAGACATGTCTTGTCATAATATATGTTGCTTTACATCTCTTGTTTCTTTGTGACCCTATTTTAATTCCTGCAACTGTTGAAATGCAGGCAATCAGAACTAACCAGAGATTTAAAACCTGTTAGTTTGATTTTGGTCATGAAATAGATAAGACATTAAATTGCTTAACCCAAGAAGAAAATATTTAAGGAGGCAGTAAACAAGTTTGTAAATTATATTCCTCACTTACTTTAATATTTGAATATTATATTCAAATAAGTATTTAATTATTACATGTAAGCCACTCCCATCAGAGTGTATTATTCTTATTATATTTATAAATAAAATGGTATCATTTAGTGAACCTTTAACAAGCCTTACGATTAAGTTTAACTACTGCTGAGGCCCCACTTTTTTTTCAAAATGCTTAGAAGTACTATACCTTTAAGGTAATCTAATGTCCATTAGTGGCTTTAGACAGTGGATGAGAAAGAGAAAAGGCTGTCAGACACAGATAGCACTTGATTGCCTCTTGCTTTGCAGAGCATTATGTTGTATGTTCAGTTTTTACCTTACATAACTTTAGTGTTATGTTTTTACTTTCATTCACTTGCTAATCAAAAGTTTTCCTCTGTGAAGATGTTTTTTACCATTCTTGGAACTACATGGAGTTTTCTCTTTAATACTACTACTGTTTACAGAGGTCCCAGGCATGTGACCTTTAAAACAAGAGGCAAATCATTTTCCTACTTTTAGTATGTGGTTAGGAGTAAGTTGGCTCATTCACATCAAGCCTAATTTGATGTGATTTAGTATGAACCTTTGACAAAATCCATGGGTTAGAATTTTGACTGGAAGGAGACAATAAATCTTACTGTTTAAATCACCCAACAGAATAACAGTACTGTTTGTAACATTTCTCCAGTCTTCGTTCCTAAATCTGTTATTCTGTGATGTAAATCCTTGGTTACTTTTCATTACTTTTAAATTTGTTTGCAGAAGGTGGAGCCCAGGAAATGTGCCCATCACCGAGTGCTCTTAGTTTAGCTGAGAAAAGCAAGGCTATGGTGGTAATGTTTCTGTTCCAAAGAGTTTTATTTATCTGAGTTACCGGACTGGTTTACATAAATGAGAAACTAAGATTTTCCATACACTGGGAAAAGTTTCAAAAGGATGGCTTTTGTGCTTGCCACTTCATACCCACCAAATGTTACAAACAAATACTCATGTCTGCAGTAGGCCATTTGTGGATGTGCGTAATTGTGGTTCACAAGTCATGCAAGCTCAAGCCTTTTCCAGGTACAAATGAGAAATCCTCAAAAGTATTTTGGAGTGAGTTCAGCCTTTAAGGTTTAAGAATTACATAAAAGTAGGAAAAAGCCTATCAAAAGGCCTTTTGTCTGAGAAGAGAGTTCTAACAGCATTCATGTGAAATGGCACTATTGTAATCGTTATCATATGTAACTACATTTTTGGGTGTTGGGACTAGGATTTAACAATGTTAAGATCTTCAACAGCCTACTTAATTTTAGTTAACTTTTTAAAATAGAACTTTTGTATATTGATTAGTTTTTAATGTGACTCCATTGCTTACTTTGGCTACTAAAGTGTCAAAATTGGTTTCAAAACTCATGAGAAGATTTTTATCATTCCCCTTTTTATGGAGAAACCAGAAATGATCTCAATGAAGTCATTGTTTAATATCTAGCATTAGTCTTATCTCTTTTAAATAATAAAATGGCTTGTCCTTAGCAAGGCCAATAAGAAACAAGTCCAGGCTTAAAGAAATACATGTTACCAATTTATCATTATATTTTCCATTTCAACATTAATAAAACCAAACAACGACAACAAAAAAAAACCCAAAATCTCACCTCAT
The DNA here is from genome assembly GCA_963574355.1 of Loris lydekkerianus. NCBI lineage: Eukaryota > Metazoa > Chordata > Mammalia > Primates > Lorisidae > Loris > Loris lydekkerianus. The sequence continues at coordinate 15,434 of CAUYPK010118815.1, forward strand.
AAGGGTCTTTCTTGTTTAGAGTTTTACAAATCAGTTTAGTGTGTAATTTTGCTGAACTTGTTCCAAAATATAAAATATGAAGCATTTACTTCTGGTTCTAGAAACCCTTTTCTTTCAAAGCATTTTTGAAGTTGAAAACTTCTAATAGGTTTTTTTTGTTTTTGTTTTTTTTTGGTGTGGTCGGGGGAGAAATTTTAGCCTGTCTTTTGGGTATGATTTCTAAAAAGTTTAAATATCTTTCAAGAGCACCTTACTAACACTATATTTTTCCTAGAGATTTTTTAATATCTGCATTTATCCTGAGCAGAAGTGTAACCCTTAATTTAGAGTGATTCTCTTCAGTTAATCAAATGAGCAATCTCCACAGCTAGTACTGAGCATATATTTGATTTATTCATTAAGAATTAGCATTACTTATTTAATTAGAGTCATTAGATGGCCTTTGTTATCTTATTTTTTTCCCTGAGTCTAGTACAGTGCTATTGGTGGGTTACAGATTCACAAGAGGAGAATATATACACATGTAGATGTACATATATACCCATGTGCATTTGGCTTTATTTTCCCAGTTAAATTAATGAAAGATGCAGTGTTTTAGCAGAAATACAAGTTGGGGTAGAAGCAGATGCAGCATATCGCAGCATACTTTTTCTTGACCACCAACATATTTCAGCACAGTTTTCCTTCACCACCAAGGTCCTTAATAGAGACTAGTAACTTTCCTTTTACAGTCACTATTCTAAAAGAACAAACAATCTATGGGCTATTCCATTTTCGTCATTATTCCAGAAGAACTTGAACTAGCAATCCATAGGCTTCCTTTTAAGGGAATGTTTAAAATTACCAGACTTCCCTGGTTCTTGAACCAAACTCAGTGCCAACAAAGACACTTTTTCATCCAGAGGCAGGGAGCAGAGTTAATACCCAGGTGTTGTCTGTCACTAACTTAATAATGTTCTGGAAAGCCCATTTCTCTATAGCTATTAAAGCTGAAATTTATATTATAACTTTGAATTTTAGATTAAATCAGTAAGCTCTTGATTTTTTTTGCATCAAAGAAAAGGAATAGAGGTGTGGTAATTTAAATTGACCAAATTTTTAAAATCACTTACATTTCTATATATAATGATTTTTATACTCAGGTTTAAATATAGTCATATCTGCTTCAGGAATTTATGAAAAATAATGAGACATGCTGTGAAAACTTGACCCAAGAAGAACTGAGAAGCTGTCTGATATGTCTCTTTGATAGAGAACATATTTCAAAACAATGGAAGGTTGCACTATTTTCAAAATTTTAATTGAATTGTTTTTTATGAATGCCTAACTTCTATACCCGGTATACAGTAGGTACTCAGGAAATGTTTATTGAATGAGAGAAGAAGTGAAGTATTTATGCAGTATATTTATTAGTCCCTTAAATATTTTTGGTGCATAGAGTTTAGAGCTGTGAGGACAAAGTCTTGACCCTTAGAATATTAGGTGAGAAGAAACATTCAGTATTCATTGACTCTATATTAAATTATCAGGGCCCTGTGAAGAGCCTAAGAATGAAGATGAGAGTAAGTTAAAAAAGAAAGAAAGAAAAAACTATAGTATTAGAGTGTATGACATAGGCTAGAATTTGGTGAGTACATATGTATGATATTGGCAGTGGTAAAGGAATTTAAGGCAAAAGTAGTTGACTTTTGCAAATAAGAAAAGCATAATGGAAGAAGTAACATTTAAGCTAGGCCATTACACCTTAGCAGATGACAAGAAGTAGAAAGAGATCATTTCTTTTTGAGTGGGGCTTGAGAAAGTATTTGGAACCAAAAAAACACAGTACCTAATTTAGAGAAGGTGTTAAGAAAGGCCCAGCTATCTCCATAGGCACATACTGGAAAGAGAACTGTTGGGCTAGAGTGTGGCAATCTTAAGGCAATAGTCTCGGCTTTCTTTGAAAGTCTATTTAGGGTTTCTGAGTATTACCTTAATAAGATAGATTATGGTTAGGGAAGACTAAATGCAAAGAGATCAGTGAGGAATCTGTGGTAGTTATATAAGGGAGAAATTCAAGCACTTAAAAAGAATATTGAAAAGATGGAAAAAAGTTGTTTTTAAAAAAAGCAGTAGCAACCGGACATGGGAACTGATTGAGTGATCATAGCAGAAGGAATCAAAAGATACTCTTCACACTTCTATAAAGTGTCATGGTAACTGCAGAGTCATATGTGGCCATAAAATTATTATATAAACTCCCTGAAATCTAGTTTTTAAGGGCTCTCTTTGGGAAGAAACTGCTACATATGAGCTTCCTGCCAGGGACATAGTCATTGAGACTTGCCTTCTCCAGAGCCAAATCTCCAATGCTATGGCTGGGAATCAGGAGCCATTTAGTCAGTTCGTGGAAACAAGCGTGTGTGTTTTTAACTTTTTTTCACTTTTTATTAAAAAAGTAGTATGTTCTCACTAAGGACATTTTAGAAAATGCAAATAGGTAACAGAGAAAACAGTTTCACTATTTATATAAAACCATTAATATTTTGCATTATATCTACAAGTCTTTTTATGAAGCAGGTTCCCACCCCCACCCCGGTAAAAATCTGTACTATATAAAGGCAAAAGAAGCTACTGTAATTGCTTTTTACTTTTATTTTACAGTAGATAAGAGTCAGATCACAAAAGGGCTTACAGATTGTTGGGGAGCTGTTGAAGAATTTTAAGGAGAGTGGCATGATCATATTTACATTTTAGAATGGTTTGGGCGGCCCTAGTGTGGACAGTAGATTAGTTGGTCCTAAGGCTTGAAGCCTGGAAACCAATTGTGAGGCCAGCTCATAAGGGGCTAATCCAGAGGAATGGAGGGAAGGGTGATAGCAAAGAAATTTGAGACATTTATAAGGAAGAATTGACAGGATGTGATAACTGTTAAGTTGTTGAGGTAGAAAAGCATGTTATAACTGTTTCAATTAGATGTCCCACAGGAACTTCAAATTCAACATGTCCAAAACAAGAAACTGTAATCATTCTCACCAAATTTACTCCCCATCTGTCTTAGTCCATTTTCTGATATTATCATAGAATACCAGAAACTGAGTAATTATAGACAATGCAAGTTTATTTGGTGATGGTTCAGGAAGCTGAGAAGTCTGAGAATATGGTGCCAGCATCTGATGAGGCCCTTTGTGCTCTTAGCCCAGGGTAGAAGGTGGAAGGCAGAAAGTTGAAAGGCAAGTGAGGGCATAAGTCAGAGAGGAAATCAGGCTAAACTCACCCTTTTATTAAGACCCTATTCCCACAATATTGACTTATTCCTGTGATAAAAGCATTAATCCATTCATTAGGGCACAACCCCTCATGGCCTAATCACCTCTTAAAGTTCACACTTCTTGATACTCTCACATTGTCAATTAAATTTCAACACAGGTGTTGGAGGGGACATTCAAACCATAGCACTACTGTAGATTCTTTCTCTCTGAACATATTCTTAGCCACCTAGTTATCCAAGCTAGAAAGTTGGAAGTTGTCCTAGACTCTTATTTCTGTAATGTCTACCTCTACATCTAGTCAGTCACCAAACCTATCAAATCTTCTACTTAAATCTTTAAGATCCATTTCTCTAGTCTTTATTACTACTGTATTTGCCAAGTTCAGGTATTTATTTTTGACGTAAAACAGTGGTTGGCAAACTACTGACTACAGACCAAATCCAGCCTGCCATCTGTTTTTGAAATAAAGTTTTAATAGAATATAGCTACACTCATATGATTACATTTTGTCTATTGCTGCTTTTATGCAACAATGGCAGATTTGAGTAATTATGATTGGTACCATGTGGCCTACAAAGCCGAAAATATTTACTATATGGTCTGTTACAGAGAGTTTGCTAACTCCTGGCTTATAATATTGTAATGTAATTGGTTTCCCTGCTTTCAATCTTCAAGATGGTCTTTCCTATGTTGATAGAGTGATTTTCATAAAACACTGTTTATTCGTGTTAACCCCCCTTAATCATATTTCCTAAATAACTCCCAACAGCCAACAGAATTAAATATACAACTCCTTAGCATGGCAGGTGATGAGTTCTAGTATAGTTTTAGTTTTTCAAATTCTAATTCTTTATCAAAATACCCTGGTCAATAAACCCTTGATCTCAATGTAAGTCCTTAGTAATGGTTCACTTTAAAAGGAGTCATTTATATATATAACAAAGCAATCTACATTAATGTTAATGTTGAGAGGTTTAATCTTGCAAGGTTTTATGTAGGGCTTTCTTGATGAATATGTGTTTTTATGAAATGATATTTCTTGAAAAATCTCATTCCAATGGTTGTCAGTTACATATGTCACTGTGAAGAAGGATAATAAATATTATTGCTAGACATTAATTTTACTTGTTCAGCAAGAACTCTTGAGGTTGTCTAAGAAAAAAATAGTTGATTTTCTCTTTCTAAACATTAACAGAAATTTTTAGGTATTTTATTTAATTTTAGTGCTTGAAAATCAAAGTAGAAATGTCACAGACTTTCTAATACCTACATGAATTTTTAAAATAAAACGTACTATGGGAGAGTGACATTGGCAAGCTGGCAGAAAAGAAAATCTCAGGATCTATTCTCCATCCCACTTCCTGAAAATTCAACTAGCAACTATCCACAGACTGAAATATTTATTTGAAAACTGCATTGGAAGAGTAAGAAGTATAATCTTGGCTCTAACCACACTGCTCCTCTCCCTCCTCCAAGTCAGCAAAGCATCAGAAAGACGGGACTGGGGCGAGGGGCATAATTTCTACGGGAAAAAGAGAACTGGATGTATTCTACCGACGCTGGAATTTTGACATGCTTCCCATAAAGCCTACTCCAGCCTCATTTAACAAAGAGCAAACAGCATCACTCGACTGCCTGGAGTCAGGTAGAAACAAAGAAGGGAGGCAAATTTCATAGTGACTAGCACATGGATCTTGATGGTACTTTTTTGTTTCTGTCACCTACGGGCACCCAATCACAGCAACCAACCTCATAGTTCGTTATCAGAGGTAAGCTGATTGCTGAACTAGGAAAGTTCAACCTACTTTGAATCCCTAGACTGCTAGTATCCCTACCCAGCCTCAGAGCTCCAACTCAATGACTTCATATACGCAAGGAAATGCCCATCTGCTCCCATTTTAGAAACATGAAGGGCCTAGACCAGGTGTCCTCAAATTTTTTAAACAGGGGGCCAATTCACTGTCCCTCAGACCATTGGAAGGCCAGACTATAGTTTTTAAAAAAAAATATGAGCAAATTCCTATGCACACTGCACATACCTTATTTTGAAGTAAAAAACAAAACAGGAACAAATACAATTCACACCACTTCATGTGGCCCACGGGCCGCAGTTTGAGGACGCCTGGCCTAGACCCAGAAGTCAAGCAGTAGCTCCTCCTCCCCTCCCAACTAAAGCCTGACCAGTGACCTCACCCAGGCAGGCAGATTCCCACCTGTGTGGATTCCACAGAAGTATAGGGTCTACATTGATTTGATCTGGGAAGTCAAGAAGTGGCTATTCTCAGCCAATGAGTTCGTCCAGTTATTTTGCTGAGGCAGGTGTACTTCTGCTTTTGCACATCTTGGAGAAGCACAGGGGCCAGACTGTCTCAACCCAGGAGGTCCGGAAGCACTCAGCTTAGCCAAAATACCACTCCATGGCTCCACCCTGAAAAGAAACAGTCCTCAATTACACATTTTTAGGTAACTAGCTTCTGGTATTGCCTTTTATGATAGCAACCCTGCCTAACCTCAGAGCCCAGCCTGCAGCCTACCTAACTGCAGGTTCCAAATGCCAGAATTTCCTACCAGAATTTGTCACTGTATCTAGCCAATAGCTCTGCCTAATGGCAGAACCCAACCACCATTCTCACCAGACTGGAATCCAGCCAGCAGCCCCACTGAACATTAGAGCAAAAGCAGTGATTTTTTTCATTGCCCAGGGCCATTACTATTTGGCCCTTCCAAAATCACAAGCTATACTAAATAGTGAAGGTTTGTTCATGCTAAAGAATACCTGTAAAGCAGCAGAAGAGGAACTGGTTCCTCAAATACATAGAAAATAATGCAAGGACACAAAGATTATAAAGAATCAAGGAATCATGACATCTCCAAAAGAAACTAATAAATCTCCATTAATGGGATCCAAAGAAATGGAGATCTATGAAATGAATGACAAAGAATTCAGAAAAAGAAGTTCAGTGAAGTATAAGCATAGACAAATAGAAAATTAAGAGAAATTTGGAAAATAGCACAAAACAAAAATAAGAAGTTTAATAAACAAATAGAAACAACATCTATGGTGCATCTTAGAATGGGTACAGGTGATTGTACTAAGGTACACAGCTATGATTTAACAATAAGAAAGAAAGAGAAAGAAAGAGAGAGAAATCAATCAATCAATCATGGAGTTGAAGAATACAGTGATGAAACTGAAAAACTCAATAAAAAGCTTCAATGGCAGACTTAAGCAGAGAAAAGAATCAGTGAGCTGAAAGGTAGATCATTTCATACTATGCAGTCAGCAGAGCAAAAAAAATAAAGGTGGAAAAAGATAATGAAAGCACCTTTGGGAATTATGAGACACCATCAAGAGGCGAAACCTTTGCATAATAGGATGCACAAGAGAAAAAAGAGAAAAGGGGCCTGAAAGCATATTTAAAGAACTATTATAGTAGTTGAAAAATTCCCTACTCGGCAAACAGATACCAACATCAGGGTTGCCAGGAAGCACAGAGGTTCCCAATCAAATTCACTCAAAAGAGGAGTACATCAAAGACAAAGAAAAAATTCTGAGAGCAGCAAGAGATGAGAAACATATCACATAAAAAGGGGTGATGGTATGACTATCAGAGGATTTCTCAGCAGAAACCGTGGAGGCCCGAAGAGGGTGGGAATATATTCAATCTGTGAAGGAAAAAAACTTCCAAGACTACTTTACCCGGCAATGTTTTCTCAAAATTGAGGAAGAAACAAATACTTTCCCATCAATATTTGACCTGCTTTTTAAGAATTGCTAAAGGGAGTTCTTTAAACTGAAAAAAGCTGCTATTTTATAACATGAAACATGAAATCACAAAATTTAATGTATAAGTAAAATAAAGTTATATTCAGAATACTCTGTGATCGTAATAATGATTGTACGTAAGGTAATTTTATCCATAGTACAAGGGTTAAAGGAAAAAACTATTAATAACAACTATAGCTAAAATAAATTGTCAAGGGAAACATTATAAAATTATATAAATTCTGCCATAAAAACATAAAATGGAGGAGGGGGTTAAAGTGTAGAATTGTTGTATGCACTTGAACTTAAGTTATAATTGGCTGCTTTAAGTATAAGATACACTATGCAAGTTTAATGATAACCACAAAGCAAAAATCTATAGTGGAAGCACAAAACAAAAATAGAAAGGATTCAAGCATACCACTACAGAAAGCCATCAAGCCACAAAGGAAGACAGCAAGAAAGGAAGAAATTTTAAAAGTATCTACAAAAAACTCCATAAAACAACTAGGAAAATAGCAGTAGTAAGTCCTTATTTGTCAGTAATTACTATGAATGTGAATGGATTAAGTTCTTCAATAAAAAGACATAGAGTGACTAAATGGATTTAAAAAAATAAGACTCAAGATGATGGATTAGAGACATCTCCTTACTAGCCAGCCACTCATGGTAAGACAGGGGAGAGAGGACTCCAGCAATCTCTGGTTGGGAGATCCTGCCCAGAAACACCACTAATATGAAGCAGGAGGGGACTCCAGGAGCCAACAAGGAGGTTAGGAAATGAGGAAGATGAGCACAGAAGGCAAGTGCCTGTGTAGGGGCAGAGGCTGGCTGGTACTGCAATAGAGGACTAGAAACAGGAAAGGGCTGTTCTGCAGTTTTTTGTTCTTGGACTGTGCTGCTTCCTGGAACTGTCATGGAAGGGCATAAGTGAGCAAGTAATCTAAAACAGCAGTCAGTGGCCAGGATCGAAACACTGGGTGGCTTGGCAGGGCACTGATGTTGTGGGAGGACTGGTTGGAAAGAACAGGGTCCTAGTGCACAGCTGGCTCAGGCATCTTGGGCAGCCATCCTTGGGGTGAATTGAGCAGGCTACTACGTCCCTGGAAAACCCACATTGTGATCAGGGGGCACTGTTCAGAAGGTAGAGGGATGCCTTTTAAGAAATCTTGTAAGAACTTCAGGATCCCAAACCCATGGGGACTGAATGCTAGTGAAACAACCAAGCCCTGATTGTGGACAAATAAATCAGGAAGACAGGACTGGGTCTCCTCGGTACCTAGGTAGTGGCTTTAGGCCCCCATCTTAAACAGCAAAATCAGTGAATGTGTCCTCTGTCTTGTTACCACACAGCACCATCTGATATCTAGAATGTGTGTGTGTGTGTGTGTGTATAATGTTTTTCTATTTTTATCTTCTTTTCCCAATTTTTTCATTAGTTTTTTTTTTGTTGTTGTTGTTGTTCTTGTTTTTTTATTTGGTTTGGTTTAATTGTATTTTTATTTTTGCATTTTTACTTTTTTCAATAGCAAGGACTCCTCCATTTCTGCTATGGTTTCTCAACCCCTTTTGTTCTTCCTTTTTTATTTCTCTCCTCTTTTCTCTATTTTGGTAGACATTTTTCAACTTTTCTCATCTTTCCCATATAAAACAACAACTAAGATATCCTTTTTTATCTTCATCTCATATACATTTATTTATTTATTTATTTATTTTATTTTCTCTAATCTGCTTTATTTTATTTTTATTCTACTTATGCAGCTGATCTTCATTCTGAGGTCTGGGCTAGAGCAGGATCATAACATTGGTCTGGCTGAAGGAGGCCTTAAGTTCATGGTCCAGGGTGTCTTTCTAGCTTTGGCATTTGGAAAAAAAGTATTGCCTACTATAACATACTGCTGATTTTTTCTATATTTGGTGAAGATGAGGTCTTGCTTTTGCCCAAACTGGTAAGGAACTTGTGATCTCAAGGGACCCACCCAGGCTGGCCCCACCAGAGTACTGGAATTGCAGATATGGATCAAAGCACCCTGCTATCTCTCTCTTTCTGTCCTTCTCTCCTTTTGTTTAATTTTTTCCTTTCATCCCGCCTTTTAATTTTTTAATTTTTTTCTTTATCTTTTTTCCTTTCTCTCTGGTCTCTCTTTACCCTTCTGTTCCTTTTGGTCTTATATCAAAGGCTACTTCAAAACCTAAGCACTGGAACAAGGTAATTTAACTTGAAGGAGGTAGTGAGAGGAAAAAGAAAGGTAAGGAAGTAAACAAGAGGAAAACACACATGAGGAGGAACCAACAGAAAAATTCAGGCAACGTTAAAAATCAGAACAGAACAACCCCCCATTCGCCCACAAGGGACATGATGTAGCTACTGCACAGAATTCCACCTATAAAGAAATAATGGAAATGACAGAATTGGAATTTAAAATATGGATGGCAAAAACAATGAAGGGAATTGATAACAAAGTTGAAAATAATCAAAAAGAAATCAAAAGATAGAACCAAGTAATGGATGAAAGATAGGAACAGAGAAAGGAAAGGATATAGTGGAGTTTAAGGAATTTAAGTAGTTAACAAGGGAACTTAAAGATGCAGTAGAAAGTGTAAATAACAGATTACACCATGGAGAGGAAAGAATCTCAGAGCTGGAGGATAAAACTCTTGAGCTAACCCAAGCAGTTAAAGAAGCAGAAAAGAAGAGAGAGAAAGCAGAACATTCACTCAGAGAACTATGGGACTTGATGAAGTATTCAAATAGAAAAATTACAGGTATACCTAAAAGGGAAGAAAAATGTACCAAAGTAATGGAAGATATACTAGAGAGTATCATAAATGAAAATTTCCCCAAGTATTACCAAAGATTCTTACATACTCTTTTTAGAAGGATATCAAACCCCAGGTAAACTCAACACCAACAGAGCATCTCCAAGTCACATTGTAATGAACATGTTCAAAGTCAAAAGAGAAATTCTGCAAGCAGCCAGTAGTAAGAACCAACTGACCTACAGGGGCAGTTCCATCAGTGTGACAGCTAACTTTTTGACTGAAACTCTCCAAGCCAGAACAGCATGGTCATGTAAGAATTAATATTGTTAAAATGTCCATACTACTGGGCAGCTATGGGCAGTGCCTGTGGCTCAGTGGGCAGGGCACCAGCCCCATATTCTGAGAGTGGCGGGTTCAAAACGGCCCCAGCCAAACTGCAACAAAAAAATAGCTGGGCGTTGTGATGGGCACCTGTCGTCCCAGCTACTTGGGAGGCTGAGGCAAGGGAATTGCCTAAGCCCAGGAGTTGGAGGTTGCTTTGAGCTGTGTGACGCCACGGCACTCTACCAAGGGTGACAAAGTGAAACTCTGTCTCAACAACAACAAAAAAATGTCCATACTACCGAAAGCAATCTACAGATTCAATGCAGTCCCCATCAAAATTCCAATGTTTTTTTAATAGGAAAAAAAGGAAACAATTCTAAAATTTATATGGAACCACAAAAATTCTCTAATAGCCAAGGCAATTATAAGCAAAAAGAACAAAGCCAGGGATATACTACCTGATTTCAAACTATAATGCAAGGGGACCTTAGCAGACATTTTTCAAAAGAAGACATACAAATGGCTAAGAGATATATAAAAAATACTCAACTTTACTACTTTTTAGAGGTATGCAAATTAATATTACAATGAGAGGTATCATTTCATACCTGTCAGAATGACTGTTATGAACAAGAAGAAAGATAAATGTTGGCAAAGATGTAGAGAAAAGCAAAGCCTGTGTATTAATGGTGGGAGTGTAAAGTAGTACAACCATTATAGAAAACTATATGGATGTTCCTCTAGAAACTAAAAACAGAATTAACATATGATCTAGCATTCTCAATTCGGGGTATTTTTATCTGAAAAGATTTAAAATTTGTTATTAAAGAAATGTCTGCACTCCCATATACATTGTAGCACTATCCATAATAGCCAAGTTATATGCTCAAGTGTCCATCAGAAGATTAGTAGATAAAGAAAATGTGACATATATTCTTGGAATACTATTCAGCCTTTAAAAAGAAGGAAATTATGTAATGTAATTAGCATCATCCAAGAATTGGAGAAAAGTGTGCTATGTTAAATAACCCAGGCACAGAGAGACAAATACTACTTATTCTCATGTGGAATCTAAAACAATTGAACTCATAGAAGCAAAGAGTAGAATGGTAGTTTAAGAGGCTAAGGGTGATGATGGTCAAAGGGTACAAATTCTCAAGAGGATTATGTTGTTGATGGTGGTTTCTTTTAGTTCTATTGCATAGTTGGGTGAATAGAGTTAGTATTGTAGGCCAGGTGCAATGACTCATACCTATAATACTAGCACCCTGGGAAGCCATGGGGGGTGATTGCTTGAGCTAAGTTCAAGATCAGCCTGAATAAGAGCAAGACCCTGTCTGTAATAAAAATAGAAAAATTAACTGGGAATCACACATGTCCTAGCTACTCAGGCAGCCAAGGGAGGAGGATTGCTTGAGCCCAGGAGTTTGAGGTTGCAGTGAGCTACCGTGGTGGCACTGCACTCTATCCAGGGCAATAGAGAGAGACTCTGTGTGTGAAAAACAAAAAAAGAAGAATTATGTGCTTCAAAATTGCTAAGAAAGTAATGTCTAATGTTTTCACCACAGAAAGATTAAGTATTTGAAGTGATAGATGTCAACTAGCTTGGTTGAATTATTATACATTGTATTAATAAATCATAATATCACTTTGTACCCCATAAGTTTATATAAATTATGTAATTGAAAATTATCCATTTATAATTTTTTTTAAAAACTGGAAATTTTTTGAGAACTATCAAATTTAATTATATAATTTAAATGCTAGTTAAGCAATGGATACAAAATAAAAATCTTTGTTCAGATTTATTGAACATTTAATGCAAGGAAGTATGGTAGGTAGTCATTTACTCAATATTTTGTTGGAAACTTAGTCACATTTAACTTATCTTACTAATTTTCTTCCTTTTTCAGGTAAATTCCAACCCTTTTTAGAAATTAATAGCAATTTCAATGTAATACTTGAAATCAGACTTTTTAGAAAAGTTTGTAAACAACTATTTCTGTGCATGACATAGTATATCATAATTTGGAGTGTGATATTGGTACCCAAATTACTGTTTTGGTTCCTGAAATAAACTTCCACTAGTACTAAAAATATAAGAGATTTTCTAATAGATGAAACATAAATAATTTGTTAGAATGCTTCAGTAATTTTATATCTGCTGCTAAGTAATGCCTAGTATTAGTTCATTTTTATTTTTTTTTATTAAATTAGTTCACTTTTATATGTGTACACATGAACCCAAAGATCACAGTGACTAAAAATGTTTCAGTAATTTTAGGTTGCATAAGTGCTGAACAGTTAAAATCTCCAACATAACTAAAAATGAAATAAATAGCTATTAATAACATATTATGCATTTTTTGCTAACAACATTTAGTACACATCTGAGAGCCATTTGGAGGCAGTACCAAAAAGCCAATGTTTCAGGGTTAGGTGATTTAGGAAGGAAAACCTTTTATTATAAAATTAAGAGTTTTTCATATCTGCATTTTCAAAAGAAAACCTAAAATTATATATTATTTCAATAAATTAGCATCTCTTTGAAGATTTGTAGTTGTAACATTTTGAAACTCCGTTTTAAGAGAAAATGACAGAGTTGTTAGAGTCCTATTGCCTATCCTTTAGGCCACTGGGTTAATGGACTTGCCAGCAAACAAACTAGAGAGTGTGGTATTAAGAGTTGTTAGAGTCCTATTGCCTATCCTTTAGGCCACTGGGTTAATGGTCTTGCCAGCAAACAAACTAGACGCAGGGGTGGCGAACAAGTTCGACTACGCGCTCGGAGATCGCTCCTCAGAGGTCCCTCCTCAGAAGCAGCATAACAAAATCCAAACTTGGCAAAGAGCCACAGTATACAAAATAATGATAAGAGGCAAAGAGCC